>PVLD010000227.1:164146-193464 GCA_004027595.1 Dinomys branickii
GTGTGTGTGTGTGTGTGTGTGTGTGTGTGTGTGTGTCTGGCCTAGTGGGGGTGTGTGTGTTAAAAAAAATACTGTGGCCCAGTGTGGTGACGCACAGCTGTAATCTCAGCACTCAGAAGGCTGAGGCAGAAGGATCATGCCACTTCTCGACCAGCCTGGGCTACAAAGTAATCTCAAGGCCAGCCTGAATTGCATAGTTATTTTGTCTCAAAAAGACAAAAAAAATTCTGGGGCAGGGAATGTAGCTCAGCAGTACAACACCCACCCGCCTGGCAAGCATGAGGCCCTGGGTTCCATTCCCAGCACCAAAAAAAAAATTGGAAATATATTTTGGTCTATCAGATGACTGACTGAGTACTAATTTTCTTAGGTGAGCTAGTGGTACTGTAGTAAAACATCCTTATTCTTGGCAGACACACGCTAAAATATCCACAAGTGAAGGTTCACATTATGTGTATGTCAAATGTTTTCAAACAAGAGGAGTGTCTAGAGAAAGCAAAGACTAGGTATTATTTTACCAACTGATAACCCTATGTGGAAGGCACAAAAGTGTTAAAAATAGAGCGTATTTTAGCTTTCTGTAGGTTTGAAAGTTTGTTTGAAAGTTTTCCAAACAAGGGGGAAAACGAAAGATTTAAGGGTAAGAAGTCAGAATGGAAGAGGCTTGAAGCTCCGAGCTGCAATGGGGGTGGACAGGAGGAGAAGAGAAACAGGCTGCCAAAGCTTCAGAGAAAGGCGGCCTTCGTAACTGCCCATCGTGTATATACATCTGGTGTTTCCCAGAGCATCTTCCATTCCTCCCTGCTCAAGCCAAAGATGGCTTCAGAAGGGAGAAGTCTGAGGGGGAGAATTCCCAGCCACCAGCAGCCAAGTGTGAGGGCAGTGGTCTGGGAGGGAGCGTCTCATTCCTCCTGCATGGCTACCCCGAACAGAACTCTCAGGGAGGGTGGGGAGAACTGGGGCCTCTTCCCCAAAGCCTGTCGTCTGGCTGCTGGATCTCCAGTGTAGATAAAGGACTGTTTCTCAAAGCACAGAAAATACCAGACATCTAAAAAGTATGGTGACACATTCATACTGGAGTTCATCTTAAATCTCCATCTGAGGAGATGCAGTCTCCTGTTTTAAATTGCCTGAAAGAATTGCTCAGAACTGGGACAAAATCCAGAAGTATCCGCTGAACAGATGGAAGGTTCTCTAGGGATGTACACGATGGGGCATAATCCTCCCTGTCCTCTCCCATATAGCAGCCACAGCCTTGAGGGTCTGGCAGTGCCGCTTGGGGTGTCACAGGAAAAGGGGAAGAGGAGCTCGCCCCTCCCCCTGCCAGCAGGGGAACGTGAGGCCAGAACCTTCAGGACCACTTAGAAATTCAGGGACGAGAAAGGCGCTGATGGAGTGGTCCTGGGTCAAAACAAGTTCAGATCAACTGTTTCCATCACCAAAGATTTCATGCTCTCCCCATTTTTTGGTAAAATCCTTTCCTTCCTTTTTTGTAGCATGGAGCTAGAGTTCCATTCCCATGTTCTATTAAACAGGTCCCCGAAGGCTAAGTGGTCCGTGAAGTGCAGGGGGAGGTGGTGCAGAGGAGGCAGGCAGGCGGGCAGCTTCCCCTCCCACACGTGGAGGCTGGCCGGAGCAGTGGTACAAGGCCGCCTGGGCAGTGGCACTGGCCCGGTGGGCACCTTGCCTGCTAGAGAAACTAACCATCTTTTCATAAGCTGTTCACAGTAGAGAACACATTTGAATGTGCTTAAAGCCAAATAAGGACTCAACCTGGCAAAAGATGGCTTTGGACACAGTTGCAAATGTGGGTCAGTGCCCGGCATGAGTGAGGCGCAGGAAGAACCGGAAGGAGAGACGCCAATTAATTATCAAACTTTAATTGATAGACTAATCTTACAGAATGAACAATAAAGACAGCTAGTCAAGGTTACACTTTTTTAAAAAATCCAGCAGCGCAAATCTAATAGACTAAATACGTTCTTCTCCTCCCAGACAGGCATTTGATTTAGAAACAAACCAGAACAGAGCGTACACCACAAGGAAACATGATACTTACATATATTTCTCAAATAACTACAGAACTCTTTTGGAAAGAAAAAGGTTCTTAGAAAGTTAGAGAGCAGGAAAACCACCCAGCCTGGCAGGTAAATCTACCGGATGTTCTGCACACCCAAGGGCTCCTGACCACCTGGGACTTTACGAAGGCTGCTAGACCCTACCACAAAGGAAACAGTGCCATCCTAGCTGCAGATGACAAAGGGGCCGTCCCTTTCCAGGACAGCAGGCGGGAGCTTCAGAAGCACGGAGCAGGAGGATGGGCTCCTTCACAGGCGGCAGGAAGCCCGCCCGCCCACCCTCGCGTGGCCTGGCTCTCGGCACGCTGAGTCTACCCCTTACCTCACTCGGCTCCTGGCAGAGAGGGTGGGCCAGGTGCGAGAGTGCACACAGTTCCTCCAGGCACATGGTTAAATGATATGAGGAAACGAGTCCCTTCTGGGTGAGATATGGCAACCTCTCTGAGGAGTGGCAAAGTTAGTCTCTTTGGCCCTGACAAGGTAAAGCAGCAACTACGAAGCCTACTGAGGGTCTCACTCGGGCCCCTGTTCTGTCCACAAGATTATAAGAAAGTGCATCCTTAGTTCACTTCAACTTCATTTAAAAAAAGTAGATACTACCTGCAAAAGGCCCATCAGATTAAAATACTTCATAGCAAAGAGTTCCAGCAACTCACAAATCTAAATTCTCTGACCTGACGGAAAGGGTGCTGGGGACCCGGCTCAGCAGGGATTAGGCTGTCACATTATTCTGCCAAGTCGCCTCCGGGAGGAAAAGAAGGAAAGATGTCTGTGTGAGGAGCCCTGCAGGAGGGTCACGGGTACCGATTACAGAGGGGAAGCAGCTCAGCGGGAGGCTCTGGAGTAACAGGCCCCGAGTGGCCTTGGCGTGGGCAGGCCGCTGCGCTCCACACTTCGGGCACAAGGCTGTGTGGGGCAGCTCCTCTCCCGTCTACTGGCATGGCCCCGGCCATAGGGAGGGGACGTGTGGTCCCCTTTAAACTGACAGTGACAAAACTGTACAGAAATAATCCTGAGGAAAAAAATAAAGCCTACGATGCTACCTAAAGGGAAGAGTATTTCCATTTGCTCACACAGATTCAGTCAGTAAACCCCAGACAGTAAGAAATATATAAAGAGACTGACTACCCACAGGCTGTCATTACAAAACAGTGAATACTGCTGTGGCCCACACGTGGATGTGGAAACACTTCTCCCGGGGCTTCTGCTGCTGTGTGCCTCTGCTGCCCCTTGAGCTTCCAGCAAAGACCTTCCATGCGGCCAGGGTCAGAAGCCAGAGCTCAAGGTTGGGAGAGCAGGTTCAATGAGCTCTTTAAAGCAATATTCAAACAGCTCCATACGAAAAAATGCCATTTATGTTACTATTTATATATAATATCTTTAAGTAAGGAAAAAAGCACCATTTTACTGAAAATAAAAAGGTTCACACAGGCTTTGGTCCTCGGAATGACACCAGCCTGAGTGAGAAGCAGTCTGGCCCTCGGGCAGCAGGGAGGGGACGGCACACACTCTCAAGGAGGAAGGGACAGCAGAGGGTCCTGGGAGCCACGCAGGGGGCAAGTGAGGCTGGCGGGGGCTTCAGGCCAATCTGGGGACAGGAAACCTGCTCTGAGAGAGCAAAGTGGGTACTGGCACTGCTGGACAAGTCTGTAGGACAAGGACATTGGCAAACGACAGGGTGGTATTCAGCTGCTGCCTGACCTGGAGACCTGTCCCTCACTGCAGGCTGGGACGAGTAGCCAAGAGGCACCCTTTCCCCGCGAACTGCAGGCCACCAAGCACAGAAAAGCACGAAGACTGCTCCCTTTCCAAGGGCTGAGAACAGGCGGGTTCTTGGATGCCGTATTCCACAGACATACTCGCGCCCCCAAAAAAGCAGAGTGGGTTTTCTTGCCCAGATGTGTAACCTCGCATTGACTACATCACGAAAAGCAACAGTCTGTCTACGTGGGCTGGGCTCCCGAACTACAGCTTCAAAGGGAAGGGCATAGGATATTGTTGTCTTAGATGAACACATGCTAGTATGTTTCACAGAACAAGAGGGCTAACAGTGCAGAATCCAGAGTGTGAGGGTGGGAAGATTTCTCACCAAACCTTACTACGAGGGCCTGCAACCACGGAGAGGAGAACTGCAAAGACAGCAGCAGGGAAACAGCAAACAGCACAAAGGGTACCATCCACTAAGAGACTGACCCTTATTTCAGAGTCAGTCGAGTCACAAGGAGACGACAGAAGTTCACGTGTACAAAGAACGCAAGGGCTAAAACCAGAAGGTGAGCTCATCATGAAAGTGATTTATCCCACTTCTGCTGTTCAGGTACCACTGGCCAACCCGCCAGACCGGAGGTCTTCATGTGGACAAAGGCGGCGCCTCTGCACCTGGGATGAAGGACACTTGAACTTAACACATGAGCAGAAGGACCAAATGGAGAAGCAGAATTGAAATAACCATTGGACTGCTTAGGAACTTCTTGAAAACTTCCAAAGAAAAGTGGTCTCTGGATGTGTGGCGATATGGCTGTGTCAGTTACCTCCCACCTGGCTCCTCCCGGGAGTGGGGGCTCTGGAGCAGTGGGCTCGGGAAGCCGTGCTCAGCGAGGGCTGCCGTCGGCCACCGAAGCAGCGGCAGAACTCCTCCGAAGCTAGGGTCCGGAGGGCAAGACGTGTAGGCAGGCGTCACGCGTGAGGTCCTCTGCTGCTCCACAGACACCACGGCAAGGCGAGAGCTCCCCGCCCGAGACCTCGTGCCCTCCTCTCCCCCGTGCATTCCCAAGCAGCAGCAGCACGGTAGAGGAGCCCGGGAAAGGAGGCGCGGGCAAGGTACCAAAAGAGGAACTGGTATCTTTGGGTTTTTAAAATAAAAACTCAAATCTAGGGGAAGTGAGAAAAATTTAAAAAGGGAGAGTGTTAAATCTGAATCAATGGACAGGAAAATATGGCTTACTAAAATCCCCATTTTGCATACAATTTTACATCAAGGAAGAAAAAGAAAAAACACCCCAACTTAGCACAACGCAGTCCAAATGCTTGAAACCAAAGATTTATGAAAATATTTCTGTTGAAATCATTCTTTAAAGCAAAAAACAGTAACACAAAGCTTCTGATGATTCCCTTCTCGACATTAATTGGCAGCTCTGCTCTCACACAGACTGGAGAGTATTCCACACAACATGTTCGGAATTCAGATTTATTGATTTCCACGGTGCTGACTTTAAAAATGGTATGAAGCTGACTGCAAGAAAGGGAACTGGTGATTTTAAGTTAAAATTAAGCTAATGGTGAAAGTACGTCACCTCTGGCTTCAGTCACGACATCGCCTCAGACTGAATAGAGATTGTTTTTGTGAACGAAGTTCCAGAACTCTGAACCCAGGGTGCCGCAGGCCTCTCCTGCACTGTCCTTCACTATGGGTTGGTCTCCAGGGCCAGAGGTGAGAGTGCTTTCAAAAATACTGCCACTTGCCCAGCACAGTGTCCTTGATTGCATCCACATACTGAGTTGGGACCCAGTACACCCAGTAGTAAGAGGCTTCCGTGGGGCCCAATTGAAATGCCTGGAAGGGAAAGGAAAACCAAGCGAAACTTCAGAGGTGGCAACTTCAGAGGCACAGCAGGAGTGCGGGCCAGGGTGGGAAGTGAATGCATAAACAGGAAAGGAAAACAGCTGACTGCACAGGGGAAGCACTCACTGACAATCCCAAAGGCAGGAGGTGTTCAGCACAGGCAGCCTCAGGCAGTAACCCTCACACCTATGCGCCCATCAGACCCACAGGGCAGCCGGGCGTGGGTAGTCCCAGCACTTGGGAGGCTGAGGCAGGAGGATCGCTGTGAGCTTGAGACCAGCCCGGGCTACAAAGTGAGCTCAAGGCCGGCCCGAACTGTCTCAAAAAGAGAAAAACAAAGCAAAACCCAGGCACAGGGCTGTGGAAACAGAGCCTACGTGCTTCAGCTGCAGTCTGTTCAGGAACAGGTAGGGTAGGGCCTGAGAGGGTGCCACCAAGCTGGCAAGGGCTGCCCACATGGGCACTGGTTTGAGAACCACTGGCCTAAAACACCTGTCCCACATGCATAAGGAACAGGTCCCCAAAGCACTACTGTCCTAAACGACAAAATCCTGTCAACAACCTACATATCCATCACTAAGGGGGTGTGTAATTCGAAGTGGCACATTCATGCAAACACCAGAGTACTCTGATGCAAGGTACGAAAAGGTGCATCCTCACGGACCTAGAGGTGAGCATGACATCAGCGGGGAAGCAACACAAGCAAGGGGCAGCACAGTGCATACCCTGACGCCATTTGCGAAAGATGGAAACATAGAGCAACACCTGGTCTGCTTTGTGGACGTAAAATAAAAGTGTGAACAGACGGGAAGAAGCTACATGAGGAGCTGCAGTAATGGGGCATCGTCACTGCGGGTCAAGCAAGTCACCAACTACTCGCAGCTATCATCTCTCGGCGACAGGTGTACAGGTTACCTCGCTCTGTCCTGCCCACTGTTCTTCAGAACCTATGTCTAAGAATGAAAATGCACAGCCACATTTTCCTGTGAACTGTGCCACATTATCTAGCTAAACAACTGGCATCTACAAAAAGAGAGAAGTAAATACTCTCACATGGACAAACGTGAAGATACTATTTATTTACAGTGTTAAAAGGGGGCTACTGGAACCACTCTGGCAGAAATGACTCCAGGGAGAAATGAATATTCAAACTAAATGCCAAGTCCTCACCTGCACACGCCAACACCTGAGAGACGGCCAGGCTGCCTATCATCAGGCTGCCACAAAGCTAGGGCTGCAAAACCCACAGGAGGACACTGTTCACACAAATGGGTTTTTTCCTTTGGTTTGTCTGTTTGAGACAGAGTCTCACTATGCAGTTCAGGCTGGCCCTGAGCTCTTTGTAGCTCAGGCTGGTCTTAAACTTGCAAAGATCCTCCTGCCTCAGCCTCCTGAGTGCTGGGATTACAGGTGTGTACCACCACACCAGGCCCAAACAAATGTTTTAAAAAAGAGTAAATGGTCCAGCTAACAATATTAAACTCCAACTTCACGTTAAAACAGAAAAATAACAGGCCAAACAAAGCTGTCCGCAGTCTTTTTTTAAAGACTACAGAAAGATCAGAGGCAGAGGGTCGCCCTGAGGTGGAGCAGGGACACTCTCATCACTGCCGGGGAGGAAGCCCAGGCACCTCCCACTCGGGGAGCACCATCCCAGTCAAGGCCTCCCTTCAGCCTCAGCAAGTTGACACACCCACAGGACTGGAGCCCGTCACACTGTGACCTTCACTATAATAAGGGGATCTCCCGACTTACCCTCTGCCTTGGGCTTTGCAACACCCATGTACAGGTCATGCTGCTGAGTGTTCCTTGGGATGGGGCTGACACAACATAACAGGATGCAGAAAAACCTGCCTCCTCAGAGGGAGCATGGCAGACAGCCCCACCCCATGGGCTTGCTATCTCAGATCAAGTGTAACATCTTTAAGTTCACAGAAACTTAGGAGTGTAGGTAGCTACACTTCACTTTTAAAGTGCTCTCCAAGAAGTGTCGGGAAAGAGAGCTCTGCCTCAGCTGTGCATTTATTAGGTCACTGAACTCCTTGCTTTGTCCCGCGCGGGCTGGCACGATGCCACCACACATGCTACCCACTTCGCAGTGCGAAGTTCCAGGCAGAACAGATGCACCTGAGACCCTGTCCTCCCCACAGGGTCCCCGGCCATGTGACGGGCACAGCCTGGGACAAGCAAGACCACTACAGAAAAAGGACTGCTTGACGTCTTTGTTAACACCAAGGCCTCGGGGAGGAGGTCTCTCTATTACCAATGACAAAATAAAGAATGAAAACCCCTAAGCCATTCTTCTTCATTTTCCTGGTCTAGAAATAAGATGCTTAAAACACATTTTCAAAGACAGGCAAAAGAAAACACTCTTCTACACTGCAGGTGGGCAGGGCGAGGGGACTGTTGTAAGATGAACAGAACACAGAACGGGGTCATGAAAACGTGAGGGTCTCACATACTCTCGCTACCCTTTTTTGAGACTGGGTCTTGCTATATATAGCCTAGGCTAGCTTCAAACCTGCAATCCTCCTGCCTCAGCTTCCCAAGTGCAAGGGTTATAGGCAATGTGGCACCACTCCTGCCTTCTCCTTAAAGAAGTGTTTTGAAGATCACATCTCATTCAATTAGAAAAGCTCAATTTTAAACCCATCCCCTGCTAGACAAGCAGAAGCAGAGGCCTGGACCAGGTGAGGCCGGCCTGGGTACTCACCATCATGTGGTAGTCTTCGTGTCCTTCAATAGGTTCACTGACCACGTTTTTAATGGAGCCCATGGGCAATTTCTCAGTCCGCTCTAGATCGAAAGGGATGACAGCAGTTATTCCAAAGTCTTCCTGTTCTCACTCCTCTGCCTCGCAGTCCCTCCCTCCTCAGGCTGGGGGTCTATAGCAAACATCTCCCTGGCACAGCCCTCTACAGAACACGGGCACCATCTTCTGGTCAGTGCCTCCAGACCCTGCCTGGGGACTGGGAACCCGCAGGAGTGAGCAGGAACTGGCAATGAGGTGGCAGAGGACTCTGGGTGCAGACACAGATCTCTCTTACTAGCAGGTTTCTCTCTTGTATGTGTCTGTGATTATGCTTCCCCTGTGTTAGTTTTTACAGTGTGATAACTAATAACCACCAGAGAAATTCCTTCATATCCTCACTGCCCAAACCCTAGTATTGGCTAAGGTCTTGGACACCTAGAATATGGAGAGTCAAGAGCCCACAAATACAGATGCAACACTGCTGCCCTGTGGCTCTCACAGGAGGGGATGATGCCTGGGCTTTAAGGCTATTTCCTATAAACTGTGATCCTGCTGCTTCTGTCTCCCTCCTTCCCCTCACCCTGTGTAGTAACACATTTCACAAAGTTCTTTCAAATATTTATAACCTCATATGATAGACATTGTAAATGCCTCTAATCACATGGGCCTAGAACACACTTTGCAGCAAGTGTAAGGATGCTGGGTAAGAAAGAGGTGATGGTGCAGGACGCTTGGAAATGAGACCGCTGAGCCTAAGCCAACCGCAGGACTGGTGTGAGAGCAGGGATGGGGGCACCTACAGCCTAGGAAATCACCCCAGAAGCAGCAGATGCCTGAGATGCAGGCAGGCATTTCTCTGCAAACAGTTAAACCAAAGTGAAAGATTTGTCACAACCCCTACAGAAAAGAAAATTGAGGATGTAGGATGTGAAAACATGTAAGCTGCCCAACATCCTTGAACTCAAGGGACCTGGGCTCCAGTCTAGCTGATCACTAGAGACAACTGACTTCCACCTCGAGCGATTGGTTTCTACGAAAGTGGCACTACGGAGGATGGGCCTGAAGACGCTAATTCGGGTTCACGCTTTTTGTGGCTCTCAGCAGTGGCCACAGATGGGACAAGATTAACAGCTATCGTCAACACTGAAATTTCTGCATGGCGTGGTGGTGCAGGCCTGTCATCTCAGCCCTCGGAGGTAGGAGGGTCACCGTGAGTTCCAGGACAGCCTGGGCTGCACAGTGATCTCAAGGCCAGCCTGGACTGGACTGTGAGCCCATCTCAAAAAGCCAAAACAAAATACCCTGAAACTTTAAAGACTCCTAGCTTGACATGTCTAGAGATCTCACATAAAGGTACAGCTTTCCGGCTTCTCTTGAAAACTCCAAAGCCTGGACATGGTGGGGCCCACCCCAGCACAACAGTGACGAGAGTCTCCAGGGCAGCTGTTCTGCACGGAGCTCTGCTCTACAGCGAGCGGCTACTCTCCTGCGACCAGGCCCAGCCCGCAGGAAGCTGCAGGCTCTCCTGGCTGCGTCCCTGAGACTGTGCTAGTGTCTTCTCATACAAGGCAGCAGAGCAAGCTTAAGCTGGGAGGTCACGTACACCACACGAAACCAGGTGGCTGCCAGGATGGTGGCGCCACAGCAACTTCTAACCAGTGGAAAGACAAAGCCAGTGCTGGCAGCTGACTTCCAGAACAAGCTGTCCTTTTCCACGCACTTCTGACACTTGGGTGACAGGACACCTGGGCCGGCAGGAAGAGCACTGCACCCTGGGCAGCTGAGGGAAGTGACAAAGTGCCCGAAGGGGGCGTCTGAAGCTATGTGAAGAAGGCACTTAGGAGCTGAGGGGCCCACCTCATCAAGCTACTTCTAAAGCTCTGCCCTGACGCCTAAGCACAAGGCAGCGACTCCCAGAAGACCTCCGCAGCAGAGACAGGCGGGCCTCAGCAGGTCAGTCCCTCTGCTTCGCTTCGCGTGTTTCATATCTAACGTCATAACAAAAACACTCCCCGAGGACCCAGTGAGCACGCAGACACTCAAGCCTGCACCCATCCTCCTGGGCCTCATCACCCGGGACCAACCGTGGCAACCGCCTTCAGCTGGGCTGCCCCACAGCAAAAGGAAAACTGCAAGAGGCAGAAGTCTGCGAGCTTCAGCACGTGAACATAGTGACAGAATGGGGCAAGCTTGCTTATGAAGCCAAGGGAGGCAGGGCAGCTAGTCACCAAAGAAATGGGGGAACAGGCTCTGCAGAAAACAGTCATCTCCCAGACGGCTCAAAGGCCCTTGGAAAAACTGGGGAAATCCTTAGAAATTTGCAGAACTTGCAATGACCATGTGGGTAGAGTTGAATGTAAACTGAAGAATACAGCGAATTATCACAAAACAGCTGTAGGGACTCCAGCGCTTTCGGCATTTCAGCCTCGCCACTGTAAGAACCAGCATAGATAGTTGGAGGTGAGAAATTTCTGCGTTCTCAAATTGTCACGTTTTAAGTAAAAACCTCACTTCCCACCACCCTTGGCCTAAGTTCTCGTCTGTCATATGCAGCCCCGTGTAAGTGGAGCCACATTAAACGGCCCGGCCCTGCAGTCAGCCAGCCTCACGACGCTGAGAGCCCCTGTGCTTCTCCTCAGCATTCACCCCAAACACTGAGTACCTACAGTGCTGGCCAGAGACAGGTGAGTTAGGCATGTTCGGTTCCCTCCGGGAATCTAACAGGACAGACAAGTCAGAGAGTAATGAGTGCTCTGGGGACATACAGGGAGGCTCTGGGAACAGAAGCAGCAGCTGTTCGTGGGGGGGCGGGGGGGTCTCCCAGGAAAGGCTTCATTAGGAGAGGGTGCTAGAGGGCTCTGGAAGGTTTTGTTAGTAACGAGGAATGGGAAGAGGGCATTCCGGACGTGAAGCTGTGCAAGCATGGGCCAAGCTCAAGGCTGATGCAGCCGAACACACAGGGCACAACAGGGCGAACAGGGCAGGGAACACTTTCAACTGCGGGCCCTTGCCGAGAACACAGAACACTGTGTGAGTATCTGAACATGGCCTTCACAAGCCACAGGTTTTGGGGCCCAGGAACCACTGACAAGCAGCAGGCTGGAAAATAAACATGACAGAAGACACACAGCCAGGGAAGTCGATATGCTTTTAACACATCCCACTCGGAAGACGCTGTGGCCTTCACTGGCATAACAAAGAGGCAAATGAAGGGGCACAGACAACTCTGGAATGCAGCCGTCCGGGGGAAGGAGGAGGAAGACGCTCAGAGGAGGTTTCCAGCGAACAGCAGGTGACTCAGATGCTGTGTGGGGATGCTGGTGGTGAGATATGCAGCCAAGTGGCGAAGGAAGGGCAGCAACCAGGAGAACGTCACCCAGCATGGGGCCACGGTGAGCAAGAGGGACAGGCGGGTGAGACAACTGTGCGAAACTGACTGCAGGAAGTGGACGGCCACGGCACCACAGCACGGCCCCACGGAAACTACTCTGCTCCCGTTCCTTGGTGCCACATGAGACACAGGCCCAAATGACCAGGTTTTTTATCTTCTTAAGAGAAGCCAAACCAAAGAAAAATGCATAAAAAACCACAATGAAATCTCCTAATTTTTGCAAATTGTGTACAGAGCCATAAAACCCTTGCCTAGGGACCAGACCTGACCCTCCAGCCACACATGTGGGACCTCTGCTCTTGTGTACAAATGAAGAGTCGATGTTCTGATACGCTGGCCCTGAGGTCGGACCGAAAACAATGTGGGAAGACGGTCCACACAAGAAGCAAGCATCTAAAAGCAAATTCGAGAGGCAGAAGCACACACAGCACAGTGGAGAGAGAGAGGTTTCCAGACGAGATTCACACTCAGAAGCGAGTGTGACCAGGTGCCGGCGCCGGGCAGCACCGGGAGGAGAGTGTCGGGACCTCGTACCTTTAGTGCCGATCCACAGCTGGTCTTGTTCTAGCTTAAAGGTGAGCCGCACTTTTCCACCAGACTTATTGTACATGCCAGACAGAGGTACCGCGGGCAGGCGCTCCTGGAGGTACAACACCACGGTGAGAGACAAAGGGGCACTTGGGCAGAAAAACAGGGAGACAGACTCACAAACACTATTACGGGAATCGCAACGTGGAACTAGCTCCTTCTCAGATGCCTGAGAAGAATTCAACTTACCTGGACACCCTTAACAGAAGGCATCACATCTTCAGGTTTTCCTTTGTCCAACACTTTCCTGTGTTGCTATAAACCAAAAGAGATTGTTAAGTGAAACAGCCACGTCTCAGGCGTGCTGCTCTCTCTCTCAAAGATGGGAGATGAAAGCCTTCCAAGCTCTTGGACTAAAGCTTTTAACATCCACGGAGAAGAGGTCCCTGACCCTGCAGGTCAGGGCTGCTGTGCTTGAGTGTGTGTGTGAGGAGGAGAAGCGCTTCTAATCCTGCCACAGCAGAGACACTGCTTGTGCTGTACTTGGAATGTGGCCAGCAAGGCTGTGGCGCTGAACCCTTCCTTTTACCTCACTTCTCATCAGCCACGTACAGCTACTCTATTAGACACTACAGTTCTAGAGCAAGGAGCATTTCTAGACTGCTAATTCAAACACTCTACTCTCTTCCCAGCCAGGTCACCACCGAAAGGATTAGGGTTCTGTTCTGGAGGGGAGGAAATGACAACAACATCTGTCGGGAGGCTGAGGCAGGAGGATCATCAAGACCAGCCTGGGCTACAAAGTGAGCTCAAGGCCAGCCTGAACTACGTAGCAAGACCTTGTCTCAAAACAGGCAAAAAAAAAAAAAAAAAAAAGAAACACACCAAAAAAACAAACAACTCCTAAAGACAACTACAAGATATTGGTAATAAGCCTAACTGCCTAAAAAGGTCATTTCTTTAACAAATGAAGACCCAGCCCATCACAGAAGACTTCCCACTGCTCTACCCTCAACCTCAGCCACACAGAAAACAAGTGGAGTCCCATTTTACAACAGAAAAGCTGAGTGCTCTACACTCTGACATTAAAAGGACTCCGGGGTAGCTCATTAAGGGTTCTATCACGGCCCCTTAAACAGCTCTCTTCCCTGGCCTGAGCCCTGTCCTCCCCTCCCCTCATCTGTGGTTTTATAGGCTGTTAATTGCTTAGTAAAGCTGCAACTATGGGGCAATAAATAGACAGGGCAAAAATTCAGTCTAACTTAAGCACCAGGAGAGGCCTAAACCAACACAACCCCTTACAGGCGTGGCAGAACCAGGGAATAGAAATGAGTTCAACATTGCTAGACTGCTAACACAAGGGTCACCCTATACATCAGGCCCATATTCCCCAACAAGTGGTTAAACAGCCAAGAGTGGAATCTCATTCCTTATATATGGCATCCCTGGAGCAAAGCAGCTCAGGCTGGAGATAATATGAGTCAGAACTTTCAAGTATGTTTTGAAGATTTTCTCCTTCTCTGTAGAGAAAGGTTCTAAGCCTGTGAAGCTACCATTAGTAACTCAAAACCTGTATTTACAGGGCCTGCTATGCTCTAAGGATTTGACCGGTGAGACCGCTCACTGACATCTATTCACACATACAGGACAAAAAAGGAAAACAAAAACGAAATTAATACAAGATAACACAACCCAGTGCTTGGAGGGGAGGGTGAAACTGTCCCAATAAACACCTTTGACATGTTAATGTACACTGATACACTTGATAACCCCTGACCTAAAGCTCCGTGGACAGGGCTGGGGAGAGCAGCTCAGGGACAAAGAATGCGTTTAGCGCGCAAAGGCCCTAGGTCTGACACTCAGCATCAAAACAAAAAGACATAATGAAAAAAACCCCACGGACAAGGGAGGGAAGTGGTTTCAGTGGTACAGTGCTTGTCTAGCATTCTGAGACCCTCCGGCCAAAATCCCCAGCACTACCAAACAAACAAAAAACCCTTTAGAATATTGTTTTAGACTTAAGCGTTTCACAGAATATTGTTTTAGACTTAAGCATTTCAGGAGTTCCGTAAAAACAATTGTTTGTTGGGTATGGTGGCACACCCCTATAACCCCAGCACTTCCAGGCTGATGCATGAGAAGTGTTGTGAGTTTGAGACCAGCCTGGGCTACAAAGTGAGCTCAAAGCCAGCCTGCTCAACCGCATAGCAAGACCCTGTCTCAAAAAAGAAAAACAAAAAAACAAAAAAGACAAACAAACAAAAATATAGTTTTAAAACATATATTACATGAACTAGGTGTGGAAGTATTCACTCTCTCATACTTTCTCTCTCTCTCTCTCTCTCTCACACACACACACACACACACACACACACACACAAATATCCTCAATGGAGTCTAGGACAAAAACTCATCAACAAAAACATTGATGTGTATATAGCAACATTTGAGTATTCACACTAATACCGGCTAGGTTGTGCTGCCAAACTTAAAAAAATACTTTTGATTTCTGGAAGCACACACATAGGATTATGCATCTCTAGCACAAAACTGTGGCCCAGCGCTGGGCTTCTATTTCAATGTCTACTTTCACTAAAACTGATACTGGGCCAAATTGATCTCCTCTGCTAGAACACAGGTTAAATAGAGAATGTGTTTTCCTGGTGCAGCAGCTATTCAGCAACAAGTGGGATTCTACGGGCCACAACAGGCCAGGCGGTAACTGTTATCCGTGAACACTGTCAGCGGGGCACAGTGGCGCACACCTGTAACCCAGCAGCACAATGGGAAGCCGAAGAGGACAGCAAGTCTGAGTCCAGCCTGAGCAACTCAGTAAGTCCCTGTCTCAAAACTGAAAAACATTTTAAAGGGCTGTAGGTGAGCTGGGCTTTTTTGACGCAAATGTACACATTTGTATGTAAGATGGGGCTTAATTCTAGTACAACTGGCATTTTTCTACAACACTAACCAGGACAGAGAAACCCACATCTGATTCCTTTTAACATCTGGTCTGAAGCTCCCTTTACAAAAGCCTTGTACTAAAGTAGGTAGACTTGAGACACACTGACCCGCCAGATGAAATAAAGTTGCAAATCTCAGGTAGCTGTCACCTCCACTGCCGCACCCAACTGCTGCCATAAATTTCCATCATGGGCCCTGTCCAAAAAGAACTTATTCTAGGGAGAATATAGCCAGCCAAGGCTAGAGAAGACAAAGCCTCCAATTTCTCAAGAGCAGCAAGCATGAGATGGACTCACTTTCTGCCTGCAGAGAGGCTCCTTCTTGTTCTCTTCAGCCTTTGCATCCTGCTGCGAAGCATCTTTGGGTGTGTTCACTGCTAAAACATCATTGATCGTGGAGCCAACCACCATGATCTTGGCCCCACTGGTCACTTTTATTTCCCTCAACGTCTTATCTTCAGGGACGAGCCCCTTATACATGACCTTCTGCATGGCAGGCGGGAGTCCTTGGGGAAACGCAGAGAGCAGACAGTTAAAGGAAGGCACAAGCATGTACCAACCATAGCCTTGAGTCACCACACAAGGAGGCCAGACATGGTAGTGCATGCCTGTCATCGTAGCACTTGGGAGGCTGAGGCAGGAGGATCGCTGAGTTCAAGGTCGGGCTCAGCTACAGGAGTAAACAGTAGCTTCATGGTCTCAGCCTCCATTTCCATAACTTTATGATAGTGATGACAGTAGGTCCTTCAGTACAGATTTGTTTTAAGGATTAAACAGGGCATAAATGTAGACCATCCTGCACAACTCCGAGTACTGTACTCAGTAACTGTTCAGTGAACATAGCAATACTTTCCAAGTTGTTCTTTGGTCATCTATCAATATTAAGTGACAATTCACATGTGTGAGGTGTAAAAGCCAGAAAGATCAAATTTGCTGTTTTTATGACTTCATAGGCTACACGGTGAAAGCTTTAAAAAGAAACCATCTTTAAAAGGCAAAGCATCCTAAGTTAACACGAAATTAACAAGAGTAATTTTAAGGGTCAGCGAGACAGTCAACATAAGTTTCTTAAACCTTCCTTATGAAAGTCACCTAAAATATTTGCTGAGGCTAGATTCGTGGCTACATTCCAGATCCACTCAACCAGAATCTTCAGGACAAGGGCCTAGAGCTGTAAATTGAACATGCGCTCCAATTGATCTTACTAATGAACTCAAGAACAGTACTAGTTTGAAGCTTCCGTTCTAGAGACGCTGGCTTCAATCTCACACTCACTCGCTGTGATTTTAGGGCTCGTTTCCTCCATCTGATTAATAACAGGCGTTCAAGAACTGACTTCGGGAGACTGAACGCAGAGGGCTGCGAGCCAAGGCAAGTCCAGCACAGCGCAGGGCCGAGAACTACAGGAGGTGGGGGTGGAACACGCGGGCTGTCCGCGCCGAGATTACCTGTGATGGAGTGAATCTTCTGTTTCAGCTCGGAGCCTGTGCTGTCCAGAGGAACCTTCACGTCGTGCTTGGTCTTGTTCCAGATTATCTTCAGCTCCACCAGCTCCAGCTCCCTGCTCGCGCCGCCGCCGCCCGCGTCCTCGCCGTTGCTGACCGAGGCCTGGGCCGCCGAGTCCCCAGGGGGCTGGGCAGGGGCCGGCTGCAGGCTGCCGAGCGCGTCGCAGGAGTCCTCGGGCGCCGCCCCCGCCGCAGCTTTGGCCTCCACGCAGTTGAGCGGCCGCGCGGGGGCCTCGGCGCCCACCGCCTCGGCCTCGGCGTCCATGCCAGACTCCTCCATGCCTGCAGAGGGGTTACGGGGTGGGCGCTCGCCAAGGGCTGGGCCCGGGGCCGGCTTCGGCCCGCGCACCTCCGAGCTGCCGCTCCCGGGCCGCGCTGCTCCCCCCGGGGCTGGGCCGCATTCCCCCCGAAGCGCCAGCAGCCTCGGCCCCAGCTCGACTCCCGCCACCCGCTCCGCACTCACCATCCGGGGCTCCGGCCGCCGCCATGATGATTGTGTACAACACCCACCGCGCCCGCAGAGGCCGCCGGGAAGAAGCGAGCGGACTGAGATTGGCCCCCGCGGCAGCCCCTAATCTTGCACAGGCTAGCCGGAAACAGGTGGAGGTTTCTATGGAGACCCGCCTCCTCCGTCTCCCCGGCCCGGCCCCTGCCACGCTTTAGCTTTCCCCAGATGAGGGGGGCGGGTCCGAGAAATAGCCCGCTCACCGGGCTCTGCCCCCTAGTGGTTGACGGCGGCCTCAGACGTTCAAGGGGGCGTGGGTTTTCAGACTAAAGGATCTTTGCCTTTAAGTGGCGGGGCTTAGCCCGCTGTGCCGGACGCCGATTGGCTGGGAGTTGTGCCAGGAAGTGACGTATGAAGAAGCCCAGGTGTGGATACCGTCCCGCATGGCGGCGCTCTGGAAGAGGGTTCTGCAGCCCGGCATCCTCCTGGCGGCTTTGGCTCGCCCCAGGGGATGGCGTGAGGCCAGTTTGGGTGCTGATCTTGGGGGTACCGTACGAGTGCGGTTCGCCCCCAGCCCCACAGGTAACGTTGGCGGACGCGACGCTGCAGGCCTCGATCCCGTGCGGTTCCCCCCCCAGAACGTTTCTCAGCACATCCCTTCCGGTGTTGTCAAGGGGCGGGCAGGTGAAAGGGGCCCGCGACCCCACTTCACAGAAGCAGAAGTGGAGGTGGAGGAACCAGGGGTTTGGTTATGTGCTGTGGCGTCGCTTTTAGTCTTTTTCTTCATGCATTCATTGAAAGCGTATTCAGTATAAACAGCCGCGTACGAGGCGCCGGGATGCAGACGCGAACCTTTTAGGGGGCCTTTAGTGGCCCGGCCCGGTGCTGCACTCGGGCCATAGGTTCGCCGCCACTGCTGGCGCTTGAAAACGTTGGGGCGCCTACTCGCAAGGAGGTTATATTCTAGTGGCCCGGCAAACGCGTATAAAACAATTTTATAGCGCGTATGGTAACATAGGCCTGTAATCCAGCATTCCGAGACTCTGAGGTGGGAGGATCGCTAACGCAAGCTCAGTTTGCGCAACTGATGAGACAGTCTCAAAAAGAGGTGGAGCGGGTAGGAATGTAGCTCAGTGCTAAGGCTCCAGTACTGGGGGAAAAAACCCCACAATTTTACAGTCATATGTGCCGTGCAGTGTAGTCCCACGAAACACTGTGGGAGACCGGGTATGAGACAGGTTGCTCGAGAGTGCTTTTCTGACACACTTCGGTTGAGAACCAAATGCCAATAAGGAATCGCTGCTGGGTGATGGAGCACCCCTGTAATACCAGCACTTGGAAGGCTGAGGCAGGAGGAGTACCGTGAGTTCGAGGCCAGCCTGAACTGTATAGTGAGGCTCTGTCTCAAAAATAAATAAATAAATAAATAAATAAATAAACAAACAAACAAGAACCCCGAATAACAAAGATTCGCCTTATGTGAAGCCTATGGAAAAAGACTGAGCAAAGGGGATGTCAAGTACAATGGCCCTGTGGTTAGTGTTGTTGGAAGCTTAGCAAGCCAGAAGGGAAAGAGGCCCATTGAACAGCCTTACTCTCTACCCAGGACTGCTTTTTTTTGCCCCTTTACCCCTCACTTTGTAGTTCAGGCCGGCCTTGAACTCACTGTGTAGCCCAGGAAATCCTGCCTCAGCATCTCAATTGCTGAGATTACAGGTGTGCACTACCACACCTGGCCCCAGTGCTCTTCTCTTACCAAGGTTAATATCATCCCTCTTCACCCTGAGCATATTTTACATTCCAGACCCCAGGACCTGCAGATACAGATCTTTCTGGCAAAATCCCAGCTGGCACAAATGCCAGAATTTGGGGAGCAGACATGCCAGAGCAGAGCAGTGCTTCTCAAGCCACCTGTGCTGGAAACTGTGGCAGGTTTCTTAATTTCCCGTTGTGGACCATTGTTTGTGTAAAATCATCATACGTGAACTTCTAGAAAAATGAAAACGTTGCAGACATACAACATGGAAGTCTTGCAAACATATTCTAATAAAAACTGTGAGAACCCGTAAGCCTATTCCTGTGTGTTAGGTTGAAAAGACAAAGTTACGGTAAGTTTCCAAACCTGTACTCTGTTTCTGTGACACCTGTTGTAACCGGCAGCCGTTTGCATCCCGGCACTAGGCTGCCCGCTTCCTTCGAAGGGCACTCGCCAAGAGAGCCAAGGCTCCCTGGGATTGTCAAGGTACAAATTTCTGTCTAGGTACAGATTTCTGTCTAGATACAGATTTCTATTGCCAAGCCCAAGATGGTAACTTGGGCAAATCACCCAACTCTCCTGTGCCTCAGTTTGCCATCTTGTCAGGCAGCGCTGATAATAGCACCTGCAGCATGGATTGGTGCCAGCGCAGCTGGGCCATCTCACAAGGTCTCGTACAAGTAGAAAGCATTTAATAACAGGTAGCCTTTCTCAGGGTCATTGTGATTCACGTTTCCTTGCTAATATGTGAGAAAAGCCCATGTGGGAGATGCTGCTGACTACAGACAGAAGAATTATCTAGCAACATAGCTCACTGTAATAGCTCAAAGTCATTAAAGGTGCGTTTCGGTCAGCGTTTAGCATTTGCGGCAACCCCGTTGTAAAGAAGGCTCCTACTTTGTTTTTTTCTCAGTACTGGGGTTTGAACTCGGCCTTCACCCTGAGCTACATCCCTACCCCTGTTTGGTGTTTTTTACATAGAGACAGGATCTTGCTACGTCACTGTGTAGCTCAGGCTGGTGTTGAACCCAATCGCATTGCCTCAGTCTCTCCAGTACTGGAATTACAGACGGTGCCACCAACCCCCATACTGGAAGGTTCCTTTTTTTTCTTAATCTTCCAACAGATGAAGAAATTGAAGCTCATAAAAATGAAGTTGATTGCCTGAAGGGTAGTAACTAGTAAATGATGGATTGGATTCCAGATGGGCATGATATAAGAGGCCTCATTTTCACCTCCTAGGCCTGAGTCTTGTGTCCTGGGACTCCTGGAACCTGTGCCATGGAGTACAGCTGGTTTTGTAGCGGCCTTGCAGTAATTAACCAAACATCACCCACGTGATCTGTGCTGAACTAGGTTCTGCCTGACCCCAGAGGAAGTTTTCTTGTTCTGTGGCTACACCTGGAAATGCGAGTAGCTCATTCTGGAGACTCCAGGCCTCGGGCTGGGCTGAAGAGAGTAGGGGAAGAAGAAATGATAGCCCTGGGAAACTTAAGTTTTCAGTCAAGAAAGGTGGAAAAAAAAAAAAAAAACAAGTTTTAACTCTGGTAAAGCAAAATACAGTGGAGTCAAATACTGCTTTTGGTTGGTATTTATTTTGTTGTTTTGAGACAGGGACTTGCTATGTAGTTCAGGGTGGCCATGAACTCACTACAGTGCAGGTTAGTTGCGAATTCAAGACAATTCTCCTGCCTCAACCTCTTGAGTATTGGGCTTGTAGACGTGCACCATGATGCCTGGTGAAACCCCAGTTTTAAATACTAACCAAACCAGGTGTGGTGGTGTAGTCCTGTAATGTCACCACTCAGGAGGCTGAGGCAGGAGGATTGCTGGGAGTTAGAGGCCAGCCTGAGCTGCATAAATAAGATTTAAGAGTACAAATCTCAAGGAGGCAAGATCCAAATTGTCTGATGTGAATAAAAGTATGTATTCAAAATGTGATTTTATAGTATTTTGAAGTGCTTTTTTAGCCAGGTGTGGTGGCACACATGCTTGTCATCCCACCACTCAGAAGGCTGAGGCAGGAGGATTACTATGAGTTTCAGGCCAGCCTAGGCTGCCTAGTGAGTTCAAGGCCAGTATGAACTACATAGCAAGACCCTGGCTCAAAACAACAAAACCAAAAACTTTGATTTTTCACTTGTAATCAATCAATACTTTTGGGAGGGATGGGGGTCTTTTTGAGACAGGGTCTTACTATGCAGTTCAGGATGGCCTTGAAATCAGTTTGTAGCCCAGGCTGGCCTCCAACGCATGAGAATCCTCATTCCTCTGCCTCCCAAGTACTGGGATTACAGGTGTGTGCCACAACACTCTGGCGTTAATTTTTTCTTTTGACCAGAACATGTTAAGTTTGCATGAGTTACATGATGTGTGATATAGTTTCATTAAATTGTCTGCTTGTCCTTGAGGTGAAACTTGGCCTTCAGGTCAAAACCAAAAGAGAATGATGAGCATGTTTAGGGAGAGTCCATGTTCAGGGAGAGTGAGATAACGTGCTCTGCAATGGGGTGGGCTCCTCCTTGCAGCGAAGGGGCTAAAGGAGACTACCAGACTGTCTTCAGCGGCAGTCTGGCTGGCTGGCTGCTGGCCAGAGAGGTAGGACAGACGCAGCCATTGCTCGGTCTTTGCTATCGGCCGGGCATTCTGCCACGGGCAGAGCTCGTTTTCTCTCTCTCGTCTGAACTGTGCTTTTCTCCTACCAGGCTTCTTGCACCTGGGTGGCCTCCGCACGGCCCTTTACAACTACATCTTCGCCAAGAAGCACCAGGGGAGCTTCATTCTGCGGCTGGAGGACACGGATCAGACTCGCCTTGTGCCTGGGGCAGCAGAGAATATTGAGGACATGCTGGAGTGGGCAGGTGAGCCTGGTGCAGAAAGGACCCTTCTCAAAGAAAGGAGCAGGGAAAAGGGGCTGTAGATCTTCTCACGAGGCTCACAGTGGAGAATTAGGAGTTCCTGGCCAAATGGGTGAATCTCAGCCGCCTGGAGTGGCAGGCACTACGTAAAGATGTCAGGGCTTTCCAAAGCCAGGGTCCATGGTGCTCTTGGTATTTCCTTCCTTTTCATTTTTTTTACAGTGGCAAAGTTTGGTATTTATTAAAGAAGAGAGAAAACAGGCTGGACAAAGCAAGTTTGGGCCAAGTAAAAGGAAAATGGGGGAAGAAATCTTTGAATGCCCCTACAGCAGAAGGCCAGCTGCAGTGAAGAGACACTATAGCTGGATCCCTCCTCTTGTCTCCAAGCGCAAGGCCAGTTTCCATAGGGAGCAGACAGGGGACACAGCCCTGTGGAAGCTGGAGGAGCGCGCCCTTTGGCGAGCAGGAAGAAGTCGGCTCCGCCAGAAGAGGTGGCGCCCCTGAGCTCCAGGGCCTATTGTTGTGGGAACGCCAGCCCTTCTCGTCCAGCCTTGGGGTTCCAGGAGGAGCCAGCAATCTAGTGTTCTGGTTTTTTTTCTCCTTAATGAATACTTTCCATTGTTAAATCTGGGCTCCATTTTTTAAAAATTTTTTAAGCACACGGTAAGAGCCACAGAAAACGTGTGCAGGCTCTCAAGGCAGTCTCACGGGACTTTTAATCCCCAGACTAGCTAACCCCAGGGAGAACAAGGAGGTTCGTGTTTGTGTTTCCTGGATCAGGAAGCCCCTCTGGCCAGGTGTAACCAGTGAACATTAACAACCCTAAGGAAAATGCCAGGCTGAGATGTAGATCCTCATCTCAGGTAAATTATTCATTTGACTCAGCTCCCAGCAGGCAGAAACCCATTTTACTTCTAGCTTCTTCTGTAAGCTTTAGCACATGCTCATTTGAGGTTCACTGAGTAAAGGAATTTACTCGGGCAGATAACTTAGTGTGATCCAAGTTTTGTTCTAGGCGGTGGAGATACTGAGCAGAGACCCAGCCCTCAGTGAACGGGGAAAGACAGATAAATAATTCCTTCTTTTTTTTTTATTTTGGTACCCGGCCTCAAACTCAGGACTTTATGCTTGCCAGGCAGGCACTGCTGCTAAGCTATATTGCCGGCAAATAATTCATTGTTAAGGTGGTAGTAAGTGGCGGTAAAAGTTGTGGAGTAAGGGTAACAGGTTAAGGTCCTGGGTGAGGAGGGCTTTTCTGGATGGCTTGTTCTCCTTGGAGGAAGTAACATTGGCACAGAGGGCTGAGGATATAGCTCAGTGGCATAAGCACCTGCCTGGCAAGCACAAGGTCCTGAGTTTGATTCCTGGTACCAAAACAAAAAAGAAAAGAAATGCAGAGTAACACTGGCACAGAGACTTGCGAATGAAGTGAGGGGCCGGCCCTGTGGTCACTTAGGGGAGGAGCATTTAAAGCAGAGGGAGTGGCAGCCGTGGCCATCCTGTGGAGAGGAAGTACAGTACTGCGTGTATTTGAGGGCATTGTGGCCCAAGGACTGTGAGCACAGCAGGATGACGGGAGAGCTGTGCACAGAGAGCTCCTGAAGAAGGAGGCCCTGAGGGACCATCAGACACTGAGGCAGCAGCCCAGCGCCTGTGGGAGGAGTGAAATCATGTACAGTGCTACGTCAGTTCACCAGCTGAATTCCTTCCACGATTCTGGTTGCAGACATTGCAAGCATATGGAATGAGTTCTGCAGCTGGGATCTTGGAGAGGAGTAAACTCATGAACCAAGATGGCGCTGTGGTATCATGCAGGCCAGAGGAGGACTTCAGCTCCTGGCATGCTCCCTGCATGTCAGGATGGAGCTGGGCATGAGGCCACAGTGATAAGCAGGGCACAGGACCACCCTCACACGGCACTGCTATGTGCTGGGGCCTGCGTTGCCTCTGGAGCTCTTCCCTCCCAGCACTTTGGCCAGGCAGAGGCCAGGGCCCAGGTACCCTGGGGTGGTTGACTTCTGGAGCTACTCTGTTTGGGAGTCACAGTCACTCTTTTTTTTTTTTTTTTTTTTTTTTTTTTTTTTTTTACATATAATTCACAAACTTTGAAATTCACCATCTTGAATTATACAGTTCAGAGATTTTTTTACTGTGTTCACTTTGCTGTGCATCCATCACCAATCCAAGGACATGCTCATAACTCCAAGAGAAACCTGTGCTTATTGGCAGTCACCTGCCCAGCCTGTGGTAAGCGCCAGTCTGCCTCTTGTCCCTGTGGGTTTGCCTCTTCCAGGTATTTCATGTAAATGAGATGATAAAAACAGGTGGTCCTTTGCGACTGGCTTCCTTCGCTTGCCATGAGCCCCGTTGGGGTGGTAGTGTACAGGAGTGAGCAGATACAGTGCAGCATACTGTTGTTTCCAGGTGCTACATTTTCTTTTGCTATCCACCCAGTGATGAGCGTTTGTGTTGTGTCTACGTTTTGGCTCTCACGAATAAAACTGTTGCGACCATTTGGGTGCTAATTTTATGTGAACATGTTTTCAATTCTTATAATGAAGTCACTTATTTTGGAGTCACTTTGAAACTTGCAGCTGTCCTTCTGCCTTAGCCTCCCAAATGCTGGGGTTATAGGCATGTGCCACCATGCCCAACTTTCTTATTTATCTTCTTCCAGTACTGGGGAATGAACTGAGGCCCTTTACATTTTAAAAGAGCCTATCCCTGCCACATGTGGTGGTGCCTACCTGAAATCCCAGCACTAGTGAGGCTTAAGTGGGAGGATTCCTATGAGTTCGAGGGCTAGCCTGGACTATACAGTGAGTTCAAAGCCAGCCTGAACTGCATAACAAGACCCTGTCTCAAAAAACAAAATGAAAAAAGAACCCATCCATTTTTAATTGTTACTTCTTGTTTTGAGACAGGGTTTTGCTATGCACTTCAGGCTGGCCTTGAACTCACTTTGTAGCCAAGGGTGGCCTTGAACTTGTGGTGATCCTGCTGCCTCAGCTTCCCAAGTGTGGGAGTACAGGTGTGCACCACGGGGCCCAGCTTCTGTTTTTAGACTCTTGACTCTGCGTTGAGTACACCTAGTGCCTCTTTGGCATGGTTGCCTGTGAACCATTTTGCCATGACCATAAGTGTTGCATGTTACAGTAGTTACAATGCTGGGTTTAAAAAACAAAAAAGCAAACAAGAAGCACAGTGCTTGGGAATGGGTGCTGGGCACATGTAGGGGCTCTCACGTGACAATGGTTCTCCGCCCGGGTCCCAGGCATCCCTCCTGATGAGAGCCCCCGCCGGGGAGGTCCTGCAGGGCCCTACCAGCAGTCACAGCGGCTGGAGCTCTATGCGCAGGCCACAGAAGTGCTGCTGAAGACAGGAGCTGCCTATCCATGCTTCTGCTCTCCACAACGGCTGGAGCTCCTGAAGAAGGAGGCCCTGAGGAACCACCAGACGCCTCGGTAGGAGCCCCGCCCCCCCATGGGCGCCCCAGAGTCGGGTGTGTGTATTGTCTACTGCAGAGCCAGTGTGATGGTCAGGCTGGATGGTGCTAGCTCGCTAGGCTTGGGAGAGCAGCTGTGGATGTGTCTGGTGGGCCGGGGAGTTGTGCCTGGCCTCTTGCCCTTTCCTCTGGCACCGCTTTCCTCTGCTTCCTCTTGCTCTGCTTCCTTGCTGCCACTGCCACACCTTCTGCTGGATGTTGGTGCTTTTGAGCCAGATGCCTGTGAACTACGTTGACATGGCCACGGATGGTGGGAGCTAAAATGTATACGATGCTGTGTTTAAACGAAAAAGAAAAAAAAGGCACAACGTCTGGGAGTGGGTGCTGTGTACATCTTAGGTGATGAGCATGCACTGAGTCTCCTTAAACTGTGAGCCAGATTGAAACGCTCCTCTCTGTGGTTGTGGGCTCAGGTGCTGTGTGTCGGCAGCAGGAAAACTCACTACTACGCCCAGCTCTCCTCATGTTCTGCCTGCGGTTTCTGTGCGTCAGGCACCTGGGCACAGTTCTCCGAAGAGCACTGAGAGGGGCAAGTGGAGACTGAGAGGGAATTGGCCTCCTTGGAGCTCTTTCTGACCTTCGTTTGGAAAGACCTTTTCTAGCACCTCGGCGCTTGCCGACCGCTACGTGCAGTTTCTCTGACTGCTGACGAGGGTGCGATTATATTCCTACCTGAACTGGTCACTGGTGTCGGGAGGGCCTTGCAGGAGTGACCGTGACAGTCATCATTCCACCCCCAGCTAAGCATCTTGCCATGTGCTCATTAACAAGGGGGAAGGGAAGAGAAGCAGGTTAGTGGGTTGGTGTCAGGCTAGACCCCAAGTAGTGACCGAGACCCTCCGGACAGGCAGGATTAAAGCAAACAGCAATGTCTTCATTTTAGGCTGGGTGCAGCCTGGCCACGGCCCCAAACAAGGGAAGAGGGCCTGCTTTATAGACTAGCTTAGGTATGGGAGGGGGGAGTCCCACTAAGGAAGATGGAAAATTTTAATTTCTCAGGGGTGACTGGTGGGTCTGGTGCCTCTGGGGGAGGGACGTGCAGGAGGATGTGGGCATGTTGCTGATTAATAGCATGGCGTTCTGTAGACTCACGAGGTTTCCTGTAAGCCTGAGAACCAGGGCTGGGAGCCATCCTGATAAACAGATCTACCTCAGTCTCCAGAGCTGAGAGAGGGCTTCCTGTGTGAATCCACTGGCTGTCAGTCAGAGTTTTTCTCCTCAAGTTGGGTGGGGTACAATGTGAGGGACCCAGCAGACCCACAGTGAACCTCCATGTTTTCCCCACCATTATCTCAATTTTTCCACAGTCACCCTATCATCCTCCCGCTCCTAGACCGATGAATCAGCTTGCAGTGGTAAATGCTTCCTTGGGGTCACAGTCCTCAGAGACAGAGGCAGGACTCGTGCACAGCCGCAGTTCTCTTAGCCGCTGTGTTGCCTTGCTTCCCAACAGGTATGACAACCGGTGCCGGAACCTGAGCCAGAAGCAGGTGGCCCAGAGGCTGGCCACAGACCCCAAGCCTGTGGTCCGCTTCCGCCTAGAGGCGGAGGCGCCGGCTTTCCAGGACCTGGTGTATGGCTGGAGTCGGCATGAAGTGGCCAGCGTGGAGGGGGACCCGGTGATCCTGAAGAGCGACGGCTTCCCTACGTACCACCTGGCCTGCGTGGTGGACGACCACCACATGGGTGTCAGCCACGTGCTGCGGGGCTCCGAGTGGCTCGCCTCCACCTCTAAGCACCTGCTTCTCTACCAGGCGCTGGGCTGGGCGCCGCCCTGCTTCGCCCACCTGCCCCTGCTCCTCAACAGGGACGGCAGCAAGCTGTCCAAGAGGCAAGGGGACATTTTCCTGGAGCACTTCGCCGCGGCTGGCTTCCTGCCTGATGCCTTGCTCGACATTGTCACAAACTGCGGCTCGGGGTTCGCAGGTACCCATGCACCCGCGCAGGCCTGGCGGCAGGGTGCAGCCACGCGCAGCAGGGGCTTCACTGTGGGCAAACGCGGCTGTCAGTCCCAGCTTTGCGCCTGGCAGCCACCTGATCTTAGACAAGTTCGAGGTTTTATCCAACAGATGCTAATCAAGCCAGGCAGCATGTTGAGTGCTGGGCTCTAAGCAGTGAGAAGTGTAGGTGCAGCCCCTGCCGCAGAGAGCTGAAAGTCTCGGCTGCCTCCTCTGTGCAATGCGAGTAAGTGGCCACCCCTTCAGTTAGGATTCGCCGAGCTCAGCAGCAAGCTCAGTGCCTGCCAGCCAGTCAGCACAGAGGCAGAGCTCCTGAGGTTACTGCACTCACACACGTGTATACTCAGCAGTATTAGTAATGCCACTCTGACTCAAGTTAATCTAAGCCACGCCCCGAAGCTTGGCCCAGGACGTGGAGCCCAGACTCAGAAGAACTGAGCATTAAGTAGGATGGTTGCTTGTGGCAGGAATTTCTTTTTTTTTTTTTTTTTTTTTTTTTTTCCGGGACCGGGGGTCGAACTCAGGGCCCTAGTGCTCAGCGGCAAGCACTTAGCCCACTGAGCTGTACCTCCAGCCCATGGCAGGAATTTCTGAAAGTGAGGCACTGGTGGTCTGTTTACTGTTTATTCTGTTCTCATTTAGTTAATGCTTACAACGTCCTTGAGGGATAGGTGTTTGTTACCCCACAGCTAGTAAGGAACTAGGAGGCTCAGAGAGGCTGAGTAACTTGCGGACGTCACACAGGAAGGGATATGGGACTGTAGGCCTGTGCCTGATTACAATGCCTGCTGACCTGAAGCAGCTTCCAGCGCTGCAGTTCCCAATAGTGTCTGCACTTTAGAGGGGGCTTGTAAAATACACAGACCTCCAGACCCTATTCAAAACAAATCAGATCCATATCTCTGATGCATAACCAGGCAATAGGCCCACTGTTCTTGTAGCTTGTGTATTTCAGGATAATAAGAATTGATTTCACCTGAGTGTTTTTAGACTGTTTCCCATAGTGACATGACACATGTTTAAAAGCAGGCAGAAGAGCCGGGCATGGTACCACACACCTGTAATCCTAGCACTTGGGAGGCTGAGGCAGGAGGATCATGAGTTAGAAGACAGCCTGGGCTACATAGCAAATTCTAGAACAGCTTGAACTACATAGCCATATCTTACCTCAAAGAAGAAAAAGTGGACAGAGCAAGGCATAGTGGTACACATCTGTAATCCCAGTTTACTTGAGAGACTGAGGCAGGAGGGCCACAGAGCTTGAGGTTAGCCTGGATAACCTAGCAGGGTGGTCCCAAAATTAAAATCAAGAGCAGGGCTAGGGGATGTAGCCCAGTGGTACAGCAGGCTCGATTCCGAGTACAAAAGGGGACACGTGTGCTTATGCTACCTAAGTCCCAGCACTCAGGAGGCTGAGGCGGACGGGCCCTGTGAGTCCGGGAATTTGAGAGAGCTCGGGCATCACAGCTAAACTCTAGATGTCCATCTCGAAAAGAAAGTGAAAAGAGGAAGGGAGGGATGAAGCTGAACAGTGGGGCCCTCACTTACAGAGAACCAGATGGGCAGGACCCTGCCTGAGCTGATAGCGCAGTTCGACCTGGCCCGGATCACCTGCCACTCAGCGCTGCTGGACCTGCAGAAGCTCCCAGAGTTCAACAGGTGAGGGGCCCCAGTAGAAGCCATGGTGCGCGACAGGCCGTCCCAGTAGAAGGGTTCCTGGCCCTGCTCTCTGCTGCTGTGTGACCGCAGCTTAAGTTGCCCAGCCTCTTTGGCCTCAGTTTCTCCTTGAAAATGGGGCGAACAGTAGTTCTCCCCCTTGGGTGCCATTAAGACGTGAAAGCAGTGTGGAGGTGTCTTGCCCGAGCCGAAGCACGGAGAAAGTGCTCAGTAAGTGGTAGGGACTGGTCTGCCAGAGCCAGTGTCTTCACGGGCTTCGGCAGCCCCCAACGGGAGAGGGGTACTTTGGTTCAGAGTGACTTCCTGTCCACTTGGCCAGCACCGCAAATGAGCACCGGCCTGA
>PVLD010000227.1:193564-224672 GCA_004027595.1 Dinomys branickii
CCCCCCCCTTCTTCCTCCCTCCCCCCTCCCATTTGTTAGTACTAGGTATTGAACCCATGAACCCAGGGGACTTTGCTCAGGCTGAACTACATCCCTGGCCCTTTTAAAATGTTTTTAGTTTGAGACCAGGAGGGTCTCAGAGTGACGTCTCCCAAGCGCTGGCTTCGAGACGGGCTCCTCATGGTACAGAGAATTCACAGCAGCAGCGGTTGTGTTAAGGCCGTCTCTTCGTGTACTTGTCCTTCTCCCACCACACCTGCAGTGTCAGTTTTATGATTTTGTCCCGTTTTGTCTGAGGAGCCCAAGACAAAGTGGTTAAGTAACTAGGTCAAGCTGCTGCAGTAACAGCGGGCCTTGCTTACCCGGGTGTGCAGCTGTGAGTGTGACGTGCACGTTAGATGCGACCAGCACTTCTGCCTCCCTCGTTGTAAAGAGATGATGTTTGGGGGTGGTGGGGTGAGGGTGGGAGACACAGCACGGTGCATTCCAGCCTTCTCTGAGGCACAGTGGCGACCTGAGGATGGGGTTGGGCGTCTGCCCGCTGTATGGCTCAGGGAGGGCTGGGTCATTAGGGTTGGTGCTAACAGCTTAACTCAGCCAAAGCTGTTATCCTAGACGTTTCTGTAGTCAAACCACTGCCGTGATTGTAGCAGAAATAGTACAAAACGTAGTACTAGGTGGTAGTAGCATAGCAGCGGTGGTACTAGTGGTGCAAAAATAGTAATTAACGTTCGTCACTTACTGTTGCCCCAGACCCCATACCTTGCGTGTATCATTTCAAGTGTGGCCGCGTGCGTCCACTGGTTCTCCTTTATACTTCCCATCTGTCTGGTAAGGAGATCCTAGAAAAAGCTTCACTACTGCTTTGTGTGTTTTCCATAATACCTTTTATTTATTTTTTTCCACTACTGAAATTGAACCCAGGGCCCTATTAGCAGTGAGCTACAGCCCGGCCCTTTAACTTTTGTTTTGAGAGACTCACCAGGTCCTGAGATTGCCCAGGCTGGGCTTCAGCACGTAACCCTTCTTCCTCAACCTGGGCTTACAAGTGTGGTTTTAAAAACATTTTTTGTTTGTTTATTTGTTTTGGCTTTTTTGAGATAGGATCTCACTGTGTAGTTCAGGCTGGTCTTGAACTCACTGTCAAGCATCAGCTGGCCTCAAACTTGGCAGCAGTCCTCTTGCCTCAGCCTCCGAGTACTGTGATTATAAGTGTGTGGCCTAGTTTAAAAACATGTTTTGGAAGGTTGCTGTATGCATTCGTACCTTCCCTTAACACATCTTTTACCCTGTACCATCCCAAAGCCTCTTTTCAGACACCCTTCTTGTCTGCAGCTGCAGGGCCTGGCACACAGGCCTTGCTCTCAGTCCCTCGTTGGATCTCTGTGGCCTCCCTCTGCAGGAGCCCTCTTCTCATCCCCAATGCATGGAGGAGGATCCCCAGCAGGCAGACGGGCTCCGTGCTCAGGCCTGTGCAGATCCAGAACCCCGCACCTTGCTGCCTGCCTCTCCTGTGCCAGGGACAAAAAGCCACATACCTCAGAATGGCCCCGCTGCTCGCTGGCTCACTCTTCCTGGTCTCCATCCCACCAGGGCGGAGAAGGCAGCCAGGAGGCTGAGCAGGGCAGGGCCTAGTTTGAGGGTTGCAGTCTTGCAGGCTCTATCAATTTCAAAGGAGACTCAGGCAGTTGAAAGAATTCTGGAAAGCCCAAGTGTGTTGGTGCCTGTAATCTCAGCAACCTGGAGGCTGAGGCAAGAATAAATTCAAGCCTAGCCCAGTCTATATAATGAGACCCTGAATCAAAAAAAAACTAAAAAAAAACAAGAACTTTGGATGTTGGGTACAGTGGCGCATGCCAGTAATCTGACCTATCCTGGAGGCTTGGGCAGGAGGTCATGAGTTTGAGGCCAGCGTGTGCAACAGAGAGAGCCCGCCCCCGACTTTGCTTTTGAGACAGGCTCTCAGCATGTAATCCAGGCCAACCTTGAACTCCGTGTCTAGTCTAGATGGCCCCAAGCTTGCAGTACTTCTGCCTCAGCCTCCTGGTGCCTGTGACTGCACATGTGCTATGATACCCAGCTGAGACTCCATCTCAGAAAAAAGAAACAAGGAACAAGCCAGGTGTGGTGGCCCACGCTGAGGCAGGAGGATCGCCCTGAGTTTGAGGCCGACCTGGGCAATGTAGTGAGCTCATGGCCACCCTCAACTGCATAGTGAGCCCCTGTCTAAAGAAGAAACACTGAAAGGGAGAAGAAAATGTACACTGACAAGGAAATTCAGAGTTTTAAATTATGAGCCCTTAATTCAAACAAGCTTCTCCAAATTCTCTCCTTTTGAGCTAAGCTCCATAATTTAAACAAGGCTAGGAGGGGCCGGGGATATAGCTCAGTGGAATAAGTGCCTGTCTGGCAAGTGCAAGGTTCTGAGTTGGATCTCCAGTATCGCCAAAAAAAAAAAAAATTTTTGAACCAGGCGTGGTCATCAACACCTGAAATCCCAGCACTCGGGAGGCTGAGACAGGAGGATCGTTGCAAGTTTGAGGCCAGCCTGGGCTAAAAGTGAGCTCAAGGCCAGCCTGAACTGCAGAGCGAGACCCTGTCTCAAAAAGACAAAAAATTAAATGAATAAACAGACAAGGCTAGGAGACAGACACCTCCAGATTCTGCTTTGTCAACTCCCCGTAGAGGCAGGTTCCACAGAGGAAGGAGCAAGGCAGGGAAGAGACCAGACAGCACAGGGACAGGTAAACTGGGCTCCCCGCTGTTCCAACCTGTTATAGCTGTGAAGCAACAGAGCCCAGTGAAGCCAGATCTTCACATTTCTTGGGAGAAACTAGAACTCTCCTTCATGTGATATCTTCCTAGTTTAAAATACCAGCAGCTGGGTGTGGTGGCACTTGCCTGTAATACCAGCACGTGGGAGGCTGAGGCAGGAGGATCGTTGCGAGTTTGAGACCAACCTGAGCTACAAAGTGAGCTCAAGGCCATCCTGAACTGCACAGCAAGACCCTGCCTCAAAAAGACCAAAATATAAATAAATGAAATGAAATCAAAACCAGCTACTGGGCTGGGTTAGGTACTGCTCAGTCATAAGAGTTTCCAGCGTGCACAAGGCCCTGGGTTCTATCCCCGGTGCTGCAAAATTAAAAATTAAAGAAACAGGCGTGGTAGAACATGATTGTAATTCCAGGTTTTTAGAAGGTTTAGGCAAAAGGATGGCAAGTTCAAGACCAGCCTGAGCAATTTAGTGAGACCTTGTCTTGAAAAATAAAGTGCTGGGTGTGTAGTTCCGTGGTAGGGCATGCCTGAATTTAATCCCCAGTACCATTTTAAAAAGTGAAAGATGGGCCAGGGATACAGCTCCGCAGCATAAGTGTCTGCCTGGCAAGTGCAAGGTCCTGAGTTGGATTCCTGGTACCAAAAAAAAAAAAACTGAAAGTCAGCTACTAGTTTAAAAACAATGCGTGTCTCCAGGTTGCTGGACTCTCAGGCTGTCTGTTTATAGTCGGTCAGATCGTTTTCCTTTTATAAATGTAAAGAAATTGCTGCTCTGCAGCGTGGGTAGAGATGACTTAGGTGGTTTGTCCCTTCCCCTGGGGAGAGGGCCTTTAAGTGGGCTGGAGAAACCCGCAGCAGGATGACCTCTTGACTTGTGCCACAGGCTGCACCTCCGCCGGCTAGTGAGCAGCAAGACCCAGAGGCACCAGCTGGTGGGGAAGCTGCAGGCCCTGGTGGAGGAGACTTTTGGGACACAGCTGCAAGACAGGGATGTGCTTGATCCTGCGTACGTGGAGAGGATCATCCTGTTGCGACAGGTACAGGGCCTCGGGCCTTCGGGAAGGCGCGCCAGTCCTCCTTTCTCCTGTCCTTTTATAGAGCCCCGTCCCCACGGCACACGTTGACTGGCTTCCTCCTTAGGGTCACATCTGCCGCCTGCAGGATTTGGTTTCCCCAGCATACTCCTACTTGTGGACTCACCCCGCCGTGGACCGAGCGCAGCTTAGCGCCATCTCCGAGGAGGTGGAAGAGATCAGCAAACGTGCGCTGCGGTAGGCACCTCCCACCCTTCCTTGTGTGCACCCTCCCACGGCCCCTTCCTCCACCTCCCAGCTGTTGGGCTCCGGAACCATCCACAGCCACCAAGCGTGCTCCCTTGCTTGCTTTCATAGGTAGAGGACAAGGCAGAGGGTGCTGGCTCTCGGACATAGGCGGCAGGTTCAGGGGCCTGCCCTGCCAGAGTTACGTCTCACTCTGCCATTTAGTCACCGTGCCGCGTCTTCTTGCCTAGGTGACTTCACGTTGGCCAAGTAAAATCTCTGTGCCCCCATTGCCTTATCTGTCCGCAAGGGAATGATCCTACTGGTTCTTCCTATAATAACCGCAGAATTCTTCTGATTATACTGGCAGGAGATGTAGCCAGGGCTGGCTTAAGACACAGGGGAATGGTTATTTATGTACTTACAAGGGCTAGCAGTGTGTGGTTGAAGACCAGTTCAGTGTAAGGCCCACACCGTGTCCCCAAGACCCACTTCCTCTCTGTGCCTTTAACTGCCTCTGCCCTCTCCTCCATGCTGGCTGCTCTCAGCAAGGGCTCTGCATTCAGCAGGTGTTCAGCAGGACTACCAGACAAGGAGCAGAAGTGCGTCTGTCCTTGTGTGATGGTCTGCAGAGGCCGTCTGGGAGTGCACAGCCTTTCCCCTTGTCCTGTGGGCCTGCATCTCTGTTGTCCTCTTGTCTTTGTGGTCTGCAGGGGCTCATGAACAGGCCCCAGGTCAGCTGGAGGAGGGGAGGACAGGACGCTTCTCGAGACCTTCCCTAACAGCTACACATGCCATTCGTACCCATATTCCAGGGGACAAAACCGTGTTTCATGGCCACACCTAGCTGCCTGGGTGTCTGGAAAGGGTGCTTTTAAAACTTGCCAGCCATGTGTCTAGCTAAGAAAGGCAGAGCCAGGCCTAGTGGTGCCTGCCTGTAGCCCCAGCACTTGGGAGGCTGAAGCCACCTCAGATTACATAGCGTGCTCAAGGTCAGCCTGAACTGCGTAGCGAGACCCTGTCTCAAAAAACAAAACAACCATATATATATTTATATATAACAATTTCATAGCAACCTAATCAAGTAAGTACTATCATTTCTCCCTTTTTTACAGAGAAAAAAATCAAGTGACAAAAAGGCTAAGTAATTTGTCCAGAGTAATACAACTCAGAACTTGGAAGAGGGCAACCCTTTTGAGATTCCCCCCATCACTCAGGAGCTGTTCCTATTCCCCAGTAAATTTTCCTACTCTTAAAAAAAAAAGAGAGAAAGACCTTGGAGCAGCAAGGATTTACACCAGGCAGGCCGGGTCCGACAATCACGCATCTAACTCTGTTTTCGGTTGCTTTTCTTATACATAAAGTGGCTGGACATTGCCTACTATCTAAGCCTTCAGTATATTACTATTATAAATATTTTGAAGAGGTAAAGACACAGGCATGTAGCAAAAAAACCACAAAAACAATCCAAATGGTCTAAGAGAGTTTATGGGAAAATGGGTCTTCCCTGGCTCTCCAGCCTCCTCCAGAGAAGCAGCACTTCACAGTTTGCTGTGTGAACTGTGTGCATGTTCGAGGGTACGTATGTGGAGCTCTGGACTTACAATGTTCAGTTTTCAATATAATATTGATATTATTAATAATAATTCAAAGCTTTTAGACCTCAGTTTAAAATTCAGGTATTATGAGGGAGTGAAGTATATATTGGAAGTTTTCTTAATCGTTTTCTTCTGCCTGCCCAATTTTAGAACCACTACTCTTATTTATATCTAAATAATCCTCTTATCCCGGTTCCCTTTTTACCTGGAAGGCACACTGCAGCAATACCATTCTGGGGCTGGGAATGTAGCCTGCCTAGCAAGCACAAGGTCCTGAGTTCAACTTCCAGTACCAAAACAAAACACCATTCTGTTTCTTTAGGTACTTTTCCACTTAACAGTATAATAATGAGGTTTTTTTGTGGTTGTTGTGTAAGGAGGTGGGTCTCTCACTGTCACCCAGCCTGGCTCCAAGTTAGGCTCATTCTCTTTTATCCTCAGTGCCTTGGTGACTTTTCTTATTTGCTGGGACAAAATACCGGATACCTAAAATTAAGCAAGGGAAGGTTTATATAGCTCCGTTGGTGGGGGTTTCAGTCCATAATCAGCTGGCTCCAAGGCAGAGTGGCTTGGCACAGGGGCAACCATTCATGACAGCGGAAGAGAGCAAAAGCAGCGAGAGCACAGGACGGTTGGCAAGCCTCTTTTCCTCCTTTGTGTTATATGTGGGCTACCTGCCCATGTCCAGCCATCTCTGTGCCCCCCTCTTCCACAAGCTGAGGTTGTTTACATGGTAAGGACCTTGGCCCCCTATGGAGTCACTTAGTTGAACTTTTAAACTTCTGAAGTTGACACAGTGAACAACATCCCAGAGCTACGGGAAGGTCCTTTTCACCCCAGGATGTGGAACTGCTGAGTTACTCAGTTATGCTTCTAGACTCAACCATAACACTCCATCTCATAAATAGCTGGGAATACAGGCATGATTTATCCAGTACTTGGAGAGTGTCCTCATTCTTTGCTATAGCTAAATTTATTTCATTGACAACTGTGCCATAAATTACTTAACTCATCTCTTATTGCTGGATAGTTGTGTTTCTTCCAAACATTTCTGTTACAAATAATGCTGCACTGAGCTGCAGAACCTGGCATAGACATTAAAGCATATTGGCAAGGACATCTCCAGGATAAATTGCCAAGAGCTATTATTATTAATAATACTCTCTTAATTTAGGACATGCCACAGTAGGGGCCATTAGTTCTAATTGATCAAGACTCAATGCCCGAACTTCTCATCCCTGCCATTAGATTAGATTCAGAAACACTGGGACTTGCAGTCGAGTCAGGAAAGGCAACACCTGAGTGTTCAGAAGCTGCCAGGTCACTAGAAGTCTCTTTTGTGCCCATGCCAAGCTCTGGGCCAGCTCTAACATGCCCTGAGCTGCCATTAGTCACTGCCTGGGGCCTGTCATTCTTTATCAGTTCCTTAGCAGCCTGCTTCCCAGCAGTGACATTAGGGAGAGTGTGTATTTTTTCACATATTCATTTTATAGTTTTAGTATTTTGCACTCTTGATCTCAGTGGCAGTGATCAAGTGGCCCTGTTGACAATTGTCTTTTTGGTTTATTTTTGAAACAGGGTCTCACTGTGCAGTTCAGGCTGGCCTTGAACTTTGTAGCCCAGGCTGGCCTCAAACTTGGAAAATCATCCTGCCTCAGTGTCTTGGTTACTTTCTCTCGTTGCTGAGACAAAATACCCAACACCCAAAACAAAGGAAGGAAAGGTTTATTTAGCTTACAGTTTGTGGAGGTTTCAGTCCATATTTGGCTGGTTCTGAGGCAGAGTGGCACATGGCAGAGGGCAAACTTCAGGGCAGCAGAGCACAGCAAAACCAACCAGCCAAAGGGAGGAATGGCTGCCAACAGCCTCCTTTTCTCCCCTACATTGTAAACAGCCTACCCCCACCCAGGGGGCGTGTAGCTCTCACACAGTCTCCATGCCCTCCTCCTCCGCAGGCTCAAGATGTACACAAAGTAAGCACCCTGGCTTCCTGCTGAATCACACAGCTAACCTTTTAAACTTCCCAAATTAACACAATAAACAACATCCCAGAAGGGTAAGGGCATGTCCTTTTCACCCCAAGATCTACAACTGCTGAGGTACTCAGCTAAACCTCCAGACTCCCCAAGTTGACACAATGTATCAACCATAACACTCAGCCTCCGGAGTGCTGGGATTATAGGCATGGGCCACGAGGCCCTGCATGATGATTATCTTCATCCAGTGGAGCTGCTATAAGAGAACATAATAGACTGGGTGGCTTACACGCAGTTACTTCTAGCTCTGGAGACTGGAAGTCCATGGTCGGGGTCTCAGCCAGTTGAATGTCTGTAAAGAGAGACTTTTAGGGCCTTTTTCCTTCTGTGGTCTCACATGGCAGAAAAGATAAGGTTTCTCTGGGTTCTTATGTGGGTACTAGGCCCATTCCCTCCTGCCAGTACCCACCTTCTAAAGCCATCACTTTGGGGATTAGGATTTCGGCATCTAAGTTGTAGACACAAACATCCAGAGCACAGCAGTGGTGCGGTGAAAATGGCCACACCCCAAAGCTCATGTGCGGCATTTCTGGCACAAGTGAAGAGGTCCATCGCATTAAAAGGCTGTTGGTGCGAGGCACGAGCCGGGCTCCCTGGGCCAGTGGTTCTTACCCTGGGCCAAGCGCTGGCCATGTGAGCCCCACAGGAGCAGTCTCCTGATTTCTTTCCCTCTGCTCTTTGGTGCTACACTCCCAAAGAAGTCTCTGACCAAGTGGGGTTTTTGTTTGTTGGTTGGTTGATTTGGTTTGGTTTAGTTTTATGAGATAGGGTCTTTGCCATGTAATGCAGGCTGGCTTTGAGCTCATGATGATCTGCCTGCCTCAGCCTCCTGGGTGCTGGGATTACAGGCATGCACCTCCATACCTAGCACCCTCTAACCAATCTCCCATCCTTCAAGCTGTGTTTCAGATAATTTCCCAGAAATGATCCATTCTTCCATCCTCTGTCTAAGCCCTTCCTAGGTTTCTTTTCAAATCCTCTTGCAATATTTCTGAGCTCTTGCATGTAATAAATTATTAGCTAATTTTTAAATTTTCTATTGAAATGTGAAATCTAATACTACTACCATGTGTTCAGGTACTGTGCTTAGCTCTTTGCAAGGTCTGACTCCCCAGCATAGCAGTGTGTAGTTCAATGTTATTATTACCCCCTCTTTATAGGTAGGAACATTGGGACATAGTGATTATATGACCCAGAAATGGCAGTCAGCAAGTCCGCTTGTTAAGGTGCTCTCTTAAATCCCTTACACTATGCCCGCCTGCTTGGATTAGCAATGTGTGTGGTCCATCTTGGATGGTAGCTGTCTCTCCTCTACCTCCAAAACCAGGCTTATACTATAGTTGATCGATGATCTTGGCAAGTTTTCCCTCCCACCCTCATGCCATTGGCCATGCAGCTGCCTTACGAACTACCCTTTTTCTAGGCTTTTAGAAAGATCTGATATAAGCTTAACCCAAGACGTGCTGAATGGAGAACTGAAGAAGCTGTCAGAAGGGCTGGAAGGCACCCAGCACAGCACTGTGATGAAACTCCTCCGAGTGGTGCTCAGTGGACAGCCGGTGAGCAGGGCGATGGGCTGCCTGCCCCTCATTCATCCTTTCACCTGCCTTTTACTGACGGGCACCAAGCTCACTTTGGGCGATACAAAGATGACTGAAATGTGATCAGTCCCTGCATTCCAGTCCTTGAACAGACACAGTTTCTTGAGTATGTACTGCGTACAAGCACCTTAGGAAGTGCAGAGGATTCAGTAGTCAGCAGAACACATATAAGCCCTGCCTCCTGGGCTTTCAGGTTATTGAAGATAACACATAGCAACACTTTGCTTAATGTGGGAAAACAGCTAGGCGTGGTGATGTACACCTGTAATTCCAGCCCTCAGGAGGCTGAGGCAGGAGGATGCAGGAAGTTTCAAACCAGCCTGGGCTATAAAATGAGTTCAAGGTCAGTCTGATCTCCATAGTGAAGCCCTATTTCAAAAAGACCAAAAAAAAATAAAGAAAAACAAGCTCCTGGGACCAAAGACCAATAAAATACAAACTCAACCAGGCAAGGTGGTGCACGCCTGTAATCCCAGCACTTGGGAGGCTGAGGCAGGAGGATTGTTCCAAGTTCGAGACCAGCCTGGGCTACAGCGTAAGCTCAAAGCCAGCCTGAACTGTATAGCAAGACCTTGTCTCAAAAAGACCCCCCCCCAAAAGAAAATGCAAACGCTGTTGGGCATAGAGGGCATGTGTTTGTAATCCCAGCACTCAGGAGCCTGAGGCAGCAGGATCACTGTGAGTTTGAGTTCAAAGCCGTCCTGGGCTATATAATGAGTTCAAGACCAGCCTGACTTGCATAGTGAGATCCTATCGCAAAACGAAACAAAAAAACTAAAATAATAATAAACTAAAATGCAAACTCTGCTCCCTGAAATGCAGGCTGCAGGCTGGGGCTGCCCCAGGGGTGACTTCTGCAGACTGAGGCAGGGCATCATCAGTTCCTTAGGCAGCGTAAGACAGTCAGTGGATACTTTCTCTTTTTGTTCTTAGCAAGGACCTCCTGTAGCTGAAATGATGGTGTCCTTGGGACCAGAGGAAGTGCGGGAACGCATCCAGAAGGCTCTTTCCAGCTAGTGGGGAGACGCGGAGGACGGCGGAGGCGGCCCCAGGAGCCTGTGGACTCGGAAGCTGCCCTCTGAGGCGAGGCGCTGGCAGCCTGGGGCTCATAAATGAAGGGAAGAAATCAGGGAGCCAAGCATGAACGCATCTCCGTGTGCGCCCAGTGCATCCGTGGCTGCCCAGCGGACCTGTCCTCGTGGTTACCTCCTTGTCACGGAGACACAGTGCCCAGCACCCACAAGTCCAGGAGGAGAGGGGTTTAGCTCACACTTTGCAGAGGTTGTGGTTCATAGTCGCCTGGCTCCAGCGCACGGCAGTGTGGCAGAGGAGAAAGAGCCCGGGACATTGTGGCAAGAAGCAAAGGCAGTTAAGGGATGGGGAGGGAGTAGCCCCTTAGAGCCGGGCACCCAGTGACCCACCCCAGCACCCGGGCTCTGCCTCCCACCGTGCCATGTAGCTGTCACCACTAGTGCACTGCCCCACTGGTCAGCCATTCGCACAAGTCCACCTGGGAGGGAGGGAGGCCAAGGGGCATCTGGGTAGAAGGCATCAGGCCAGCTCACCTCCTTGACTTGGGCAGGATGCCTGTGTCTGGTGTCTCACGACATCACACAGCAGGTTAGGAGTTGGTTCACAAGTCAGCATCCTAAAATAGGCCAGAAGGCTTAGGTATGAGTTTTGTAGGGTCACCACAACAATACTGCAGAACTAGAGATTTATTCCTCGCAGTTGTGAAAGCTGGAAGCCCGAGGTCCAGGGGCAGCAGGGTTGGTTTCTCTCCTTGGCTTGCAGACAGCTGTCTTCAGCTATGTCTTTCCAGGGTCTTCCCTTGGGCACACACCTTCCTGGTTTCTCTGTGTTCTAATCTCCTCTTCCCCAAGGTCAGTCAGATTAGGTTAGGGCACACCCTAACAGTTTCACTGTAACTTGACACCTGTTTAAAGGCCTATTCCTAAATACAGTCCTCCTTGTGGCACTAGGGGGTGGGTCTTCTGCATGCGAATGGGAATGGGTGGAGATGCAGTTCAGCCCCTACTGGGTCTGAGTTAGGACAGTAACAGATGACTGAGAAACCAGGGCCAAACTGGATGCCAGGCCGTCTTTGAGGATCATACAGGAGGAAGTTACACATGTACCGAGGGTAAGCACTGGTGTTCTCTTCTACTCTGTCCTTAGGCCTTGGAGCAAATTTGTCTCCTTCCCTAAAGGTTGTCCTGTTATGGTTCTCCAGACTTGGTCCATGGACTGGAGATCTGCACCCTACCTATTTTGTGTATTTTTTCTTCATAGCTACTTCTTCCTCCAGCACTTCTAAGTGATCTGCAGGTTTTGATGAGATGTCTTATGCGGGTGGCTAGGAATAGCTGATGTGCAAGAACTATGTGACTGGCTACAGAAGCCCCACGAGGCTGCTAGTCTCCCCCTCCCTGTGTGCCTCTGTGTTCTTAGCGTCCTAGGAATCATGCCCTTGTTGTATGTGCTGTCCGCAGTTACTAGGGCCAACTTGTGTAGCCCGTAGGCTGTTGAAATGATAGCCACATGTTGTGGCTCACGTCTGTAGCCTCAGGACTCTGGAGGCTGAGAGGCTGGAGGATACCATGAGTTCAAAGCCAACCAGGGCTACATAGTTCAAGGCCAGTCTAAACTATGTAGCAAGACCCTGTCTCAAAAAACAACAACAAAAAAAGAGCTTGACTTGTGAGACTACATCATAGAATTCATTATGGCCTCTATCTTTTTTTTTTCTTTCTGAAACATGGTTTGGATAAACTATCCAGCCTGGTTTTGAACTTCCTATATAGCCTAGGCTGGCCTCAAACTTATGGTCCTCCTGTATCAGCCTCCCAGGTGCTGGCACTGCAGTGTATCCCACTATACCAGCTGTTCCATCTTTTTTGCCTTTTCGGTACTGGAAGTTGAACTCAAGACCTTACACTTGCCAGGCAGGCACTGTATCGCCGAGCTATGTACCCCTTCCCCCACCTTTCCTTTAGTGCCTTACTTTGAGGGACTCCTATGTCATGAAGTCACTCATATAGCGTAATGGCGGGATCCTCTGGAGAGCTCTTGAGTGGGTTGTGCTGGAAGATCCTGCAGCTCCAACTAACTACTCACATGACTGCATTCCTGGCAGACTGGGGTTTCCCTGACAGTCCTGGGAACTGAAACCATAGCCTTTGCCCTGAGCCAACCTGTAGCCTTTTTTTTTTTAAATTTTGAGACAGGGCCTTGCTAAATTCCCCAGGCGGGCCTCTTAGCTTCGTGACTGCAACCTTCATGGGACACCCAGAGCCCAGCTGCTCAGCAGGGCTGCTCTGGAATTCCAGACAAGTGGACTGCAAGATAGTAAATATTTATTGTTTAAAGCCCCTTGGGAGTGGGGGCGCCTGTGACCTAGTAATAGTTAACTACCATTCTCCTGCCTAGGGGAGTAGGGGCAGGAATTAGAATTTGTTAAACCTCAGAGAGTTCTGGTCTGCTTAAAAAGTACATCGCATCAGTTCTTCAAGCCGGGAGAGGAAACTAGCTCTCACTGAAGTTTATTGGAGACTCGGAGTCAAAGAACCCGTGGAAAAGCCAGAAAACCAGATCCTGGAAAAGAAGAGCCAGGCGTTCAGGAGCTAGCACCAGCCCTGAGTTCTGCAGTGGGGACAAGTTAACAGAGTCGTTGCTGTTGTTCATTTCCCTGTGTTTTTTCCTTCAGTCTTGGGTGACTGAGCAAAAGATAGAGATTTTCAATCCATCCCGTTGGCGACTGAGGTCATGTTCCGTTTCCTTACCCAGGAATACGCAGTCCCACAGGGGTTATATCCATTGGAGAAGTTTCCGAGGAAAACCAGGGGCCTTTTGCTGGAGGAAGGGGGAAGGGCGAGAAGGAGGTGGTTACTGGAGAAGGATGACAGAATCAGCAACTGCTGTGTGCGTGTCTCGGCCTTGCCAGGCAGTGAGGCCCAGACACGGCTACAGATGCCTTAGCCCAGGGTTTCAGTGTCGGGAGCCTTGCAAGCTGGAAAGTAATTACAGGTGCAAGAGGAAGCCAGCCTGAGAATGCGAGAGCTCGGGAGGCCGAGAGCAGGGCAGCTCCTCAAAGCTCGTAAACAAGCCCTTGTGATTTGCTAACTGATTGCTGGGGGGCGAGGCTAAAAGTAACCAACCTCCAGAGGGTATAAATGCCCTACTGTTCTTGAGTAGTTCCCCTTCAACGCTGAGTGAGACAGGACGTCCACCTGATTCCAGCTTTTGTGTCTCTGTTTTTTCCTCCTTCTCACCGCCGTTTTTTTTCCTCCTTCTCACCGCCGTTTTTTTTCCTCCTCACCGCCGTTCCTTCCTGGGGTACAGCAAGAACCCAGCGGATCCAGATCCCAACATCTCAGGACCCCTGAGCGAGTGGGGATGACCTTCATCTCCCCTTCCTCCTCTGTGTTACAGGACAGCTGAAACCTGAGAGAAGTTAAGTGACACTTGACACCGTGATGTAAGGCAAGGCCAGCTTTTAAACTCAGGCCTATGACCGTGAAGAGTTCAAGCCCAATTTTTGATTCCTAAGTGGCATCAAAGCTTCTAGCCAGGTGTGGTGACACACAAGTGTACCCTAGTACTATGGAGACTGAAGCAGGAAGATTACAAATTAGAGGGCAGTCTGGGCCAGCGTGAGTTATAGAGCGGGACCCTGTTTCAAGTAAATAAAATGGGCATAGTGGCACACACCTGTAATCCCAGCCCTGGGAGGCTGAAGCAAGTGTTAGTTCAACCCCAGCATGGGCAATTTAACACAATCCTGTCTCTGAAAAGGAAAAGGGCGGGGGATGGAGCACAGTCCAAAGGCTCTTAAGTTCAGTTCTCACTACCACCCAGGGGGTGGCGGGGGGGGGGGGGCTCAACAGATCCAAAGGAGGGCACTGCCCCAGGCTCTGGCTGGAAATGCTGGGCAGTTACTCTGTCCTTCAGTACCTGTGCAGCCTCTGACAGCTGTGCCTCTCATCTCCTTCCCGTCATCCACTGCTTTCTCTGTGTCTTTGCACATGGCCGAGAACAGCCCAGCCATATGGCTGAATCACCACCCTGTGTACCACAGATTAAACAGCCTGTGTTCTGCTAAATTGTCTAAGCTCAGCTCAGACTTGCTGGCCCACCTTGGCCTCTGACTGGTGTGATTACAGGCCTGGACTCCCATGTTTAGCTCATTGCCTATAATTTCTGCATTGAGTTCTGCTCTGTCAAAGACATGTTGGAAAGGTGGATCTTTCAATGTGGAGGAATGTATTTTTGTCTCAGGACAATTTTTTTTTTCCTTCTCAGGAACCTGGATAACAACTTTTGAGAAAAAGAAGCTTTTCTGAAAAAGGTGATAGAAGGGTCTGGAGGAGGAACCTTTTTTCAGTCCTGAGGATTGATCTTGGCTTTACACTGAGCTACACCCCAGCTTTTTGTAGTTTTTGGGACCGTCTCACTAACTTGCCCCACTCAGGGTCAAATCTGTAGTCCTCCGTCTTTTTTTTTGTTTTGTGTTTTTGAGACAGGGTCACTACATAATTCACGCTGAACTCAAATTCACTGTGTAGCCGGGGCTGATCTCAAACTTGGAGCAGTTCTCCTGCCTCAGCCTCCCCTTGTGCTCCTGAGTGCTGGCTTTACAGGAATGTTCTACTATCATACCACAGCCTCTTGAGTAGGTGGGATTGCAGGGCAGAGGAGAAAACTTACTATTTTCAGACAAGGAACTTACTGTATATAAACTAGGTTTGAACTAGGTTCTGAGGGATGGTTAGGAGTTTTTTGGGAAGCAGGGTTTTCCCAGGAGAGGGATTGATAGAGGTGGGCATCCCTGGAGCCAGAATTTGGGGGAAAAGGTAGATGCGGCTATTGAGAAACCAGGTAGAGACAGGGTCCAAGTGGCCTTTCTCTGCTACGTGAGATATTATGAAGACACAATCTGACAAAGATAGTGAAAACCAGACTCTAACCTGCTTGAACAAGATACATTGGCCCACATGACAAGCTCCAGGACTGGTTGACTAAGTGAGATCAGTGAGGCCCCAGTGTCCACCTGTCCCTCTTCTGTGCCAGCCCCCCACCACCCCAGGCCTGCTTGTCTGCATCTGGTTGCCTGGAGCTGTCGGGGCTCTGTACTTCCTCCTTGGTGTGTGTGGGGGGATGTGGCCTTCTGAGGTGCGCTCTCCTAAAAGCAAGGAAACTACCACCTCAACTTCTGCATTTTTGAGTCCTTCACTGCTGCAGATCAGCGAGACCCAGAGCTGAGAGTGGGGTCTGCTTTCCCTTGACAGGCGGACCAGCTGGGCCCTGGGGGGTAGAGGGGCCACGAATGACAGCATCATGGTGTGGTTAGTGAAGACAAGAAGTGGGTCTTTCTAATGATGAGCCTTGAGGTGCTTTCAGCAGGGAAGTGACTAGTTAGATTGGTTTACTTTTCTAATTTTTATTTTTGAAATGGCTTTGCAGCAGCTTTGCCAAAGAGGGATTTAACCCGGGCCCTGATGGGGAGCCAACTATACAGAGAGGGAGGAGATTGTTTCGTGCAGAGCATGTTTCCTTGTTAGGGTTCTCCACAGAAACAGCCAGCTGAACGTGTACCTAGGAAGAGATTTCCTTTTGCAGCACAGGGCCAGGCACATGCTTGGCAAACATTCTGCTGCTGAGCTATACCCTCACCTCTATTTTTTAAAATTTTGGTACAGGATCTTACTAAATTGCCAAGATGGGCCTTGAAGTTGCAATCCTTCTGCCTCAGCCTCCCAACAGCTGGGGCCCCAGATGTGTGCCGCTGTCCCCAGCAGTTTCTCCTCCATCCGGAGCACTTGTCCTCCGCTCTTCTCTGCCACTGCCTTGTCTCTTCCTTCTCAGCCATCACACTGAAGCCCCACTTTGCCTTCTCAGGGATGCCCCTGACTCCCTGCTAGTGACCATCACCCTGTTTGCAAAGTTCACGATTGGAGTCGATTGTGGAGATAACTATATAAATAACTGCTGTTTTTGTTTTTGAGATGAGTTCAAGCTATATAGTTCAGGCTGGCCTTGAACTCACTATGCAGACCAGGCTGGCCTGGAACTCTTAAGTGGTTCTCCTGCCTCAGCCTCCCCAAGTGCTGGGTTACAGGTGTGCGCCACCATGCCTGGCTAGTTCTCTAGTGTTTTGTTTTAGACTGTAAAGTCCGTGAGTGCAGGAACCTCCTGTGTCTCGTGTACCGCTGTACTCCCAATGCTCAGAATGACGTCCATTTACATAATAGGGAAAACCCAGACACACACCTGGCTGAATCAGATGATCAGGGTGCTCAGTCAAGTGTCCAGTGCTGCCTCCACCGAAGTCACTGTCAGGTTAAAAGTGTTTTGCAATGTTCAAGAACTGCACATCCTGGTAGTTGCTATTGTTAGTAAGTCACATGAAGTGAATGTGACAGCTTTTACGTTTAGAAGGCAGTGCAAGTTTGGCTTGGCAGACTTTAAACTCTTTATGCTGCTGCAGGGATTCCAGCTCCCCTCCTTCTGACCTGGGCAAAACGGGAGTCTCAGCCTGTCCACTCAAGCCGGGGAATGCAGCTCTGTCTCTGCTACTACTCCCCCACTCCCGCAGTGGGGGCCCCGACATAGGCAGGCTACTTGTCGTCTGGAGAACTGGTCTGGGCTGCCCCCATCCAGTTCTCTGTTTTGAGACAAGGGAGTTTTGTAGTGCAGGCTGGTCTTGAACTCACTGTGTAGTCCAGGGTGGCCTCCAACCGCAGCGATCCTCTGCCTCAGCCTCCTGGGTGCTAGGATTGCAGGATTGCCAGCCCTGCAGACGGCTTCAACCCAGTCCTTGTTCATTTGTGGGGCACACACTGCCAAAAGCTAAGGTGGGACTCGCCGACAGACATTTGCTGCCCTTATTTATCGACTAATGTGTGTTAAGGTTTAAAAAGTGGGAAATGAACAAAAAGTAAGGCCCTCAGAGATCTCAGACCCCAGGGAGACTAAGAATTGTAATAATACAAGGGTGTGGGTGGTGCTGTGGGGGCCTGTGAAGCAGCGCACAGATACAGATTTTAGGCTGGGAGAGGCACTTCAGTGCCCTTCCCAGAGGAGTTGTTTTTTTTTTTTTCTTTATCCCCCCCGGAGGAGTTTAATTTCAGATCAGCAGCAGTAATTAAGAAAATTCTCTGGCGCACGCCTGTAATCTCAATACTTGGGAAGCTGAGGCAGGAGGATCATTGCAAGTTTGAGGCCAGCCTGGGCTACAAAGTGAGCTCAAGGCCAGCCTGAACTATGTAGCGAAACCCTGTCTCAAAAAGACAAAAAAAAAAAAAAAATTAGCATTAGTATATCCCATGCAATATTTGGGCTATATGCTAAGAAAATTATTTGTTGCTTACCAGAAATTCAGATTTACCCAGGATTCTGATACTTTTATTCACTAAATGTGACAGCCCAACCCTGGGAGGGCTTGAAGGACAGTGGAAGATGCACATCTCAGGTCCAGGGACAAAACGTACAGAGTGACACACTGGAAAGACGCTGAGGTGTCAACCCCACTGCTGCTTGGAGTTAGGCAGGAAGTGGCATGGGGTCCCACCCATGATCATTTTGTGCCAGCTGTGTACCCGACGTTTGGCTATGATGGTACATGCTAGTAGACCCAGCGCTTCCGAGGCAGAGGCAAGAGGATCATGCGTAACAGTCAGCTGGGAGTGCATAGTGAGTGCAAGGCCAGACTGATCTTCCTACAAGACCCACTCTCGGGAAAATAAAAAGTATCAGAAGTTAGGTGAATTAGATATAACCTACTTTGAAAGCACACTGTTGATGGGCATGGTGGTACACATCTGTAATCCAAGTACACTGGGAGGGTGAGGCAGGAGGATCACAAGTCTGACCCAGTCTCCTGGACAATTTAGCCAGACTCTGTTCCAAAATTAAGAAGGGAGGTGGGAGGCTAAGTATGTAGCTCAGTTTGAAGACCCTCAATTCAATCCCCAGTGCCACAAAAACAGAATGAAAAGGACCAAAAAAAAAAAAAAAACCCAAAGAGATCATTATCTATAAAAGGTGGCAAGTCCACAACACCAGGAAGGAAATGCCAGCAGGCAGGGTTGCCCAAGCACACGAGGGGGACGTGAGCACAGTCCAAGGTACACCCGAGGGGGACATGAGCACAGTCCAAGGTGCTGCAGACAAGACACTGTGAGGCTGTGTTTTCAAGCTCTGTGGCTCTGGCCTTCCCATTTGAGTAGAGTTTTTGCGTGTGCTGTTCCCTCTGCCTGGTCACTGGCTCCTTAGGGTCTTTTTCAGATTTCCGTTATTTGTGACAACTTGGGCATTGTTTTTGTTGTTAAACCGGGGCAGTTTTGAGGCACACTGGCCAAGTATTTTGTAGGATGCCTTTCTCTGGAGTAATCTGATGTTTTTCTCATGATCGGGGCTGTGATTAGGGAGGATCACATGGCTCATGACTGTTGCTAACCCTGACCCACTGCCTGAGGAAGTTCTTGTCAGTTTCTCCACTGTGCAGTTACTGTCCAGTTCTCCCTACCCCGTACCATGCTGTGCTGGAAGGAAGTCATCCCCTGCCCTTAAGAGGGGAAGCGTTAAGTTCCCCCTCTTCGAGAAGGCAGTACCTACAGAAATTGCTTGGAAGTCTTCTGCTTGGGAGGTTTGACACTTCTCCCCCATTTGTTTGCTTTCCTTTTGCAATGCTAGGGATTGAATGCAAGATGTCACAGTTAGATGCCTGCTCACCACTAAACTACGTCTCCAGCCCTTTTCATTTTTATTTTGAGATAGAATCTTACAAAGTTACTCAGGCTGGTGTTGCCATTTCAGTCCTCCTGCCTTGGCCTGCAAGTAGCTGGGATTATCGGCATGTGCTATTGTTCCCAGCATTCTCCCCTGTTAATTTATTTATTAAATCATTTTATATCAGTATGGGTGCATGAATATTTATGTTATACTTTAGGTTATAACCTGGTAGTACTTCTGCTCAAGTTGTGCTAGCCTTGGCCAGCGGGAGCTCTTCTAGCTTTTTAGTGGGCTTCTGTATTCCTATCACATACTGCCACCAATTTTTTGTTTTTATTTAGTAATTCCTTATTTCCTGGCACTACAAAAATGAGCCTGCAGCATCTGTATTCTTGTCCAAGTCCATTTCTCCAGACAGTCTTAGCTCTTGCTATTGAAAAATGATGCTGGAAACCAAGGTATGGACCTGCTAGAGCTTATCTCTAACCTTAGCTATTCAGGAGGCTGAGGCAAGAGGATCACAAGTTGAAGGCCAGCCTGGACAACTTAGCAAGACCCTGTCTCAGAATTTAAAAGGCTAGGGATGTAGCTCAGTGGTAGAGTGATATTGGATTCAATAACCAATACAGGAGGGGGAAAAAAAGCTCAAAGGGAAACCCAAAGAGCAGTTCATAAATCAAGAATATTGCCTCAGAGACCTAGAGAAAATACTCCTAAAATTCATCTGGAACCAGAAGAGACCCAGAATAGCAAAAGCAATTCTGGGAAATAGAGGCAAGGCAGGAGGTATCACAATCCCCAATTTGAAATTATACTACAAAGCTACTGTGATAAAATCAGCATGGTATTGGCAACAACACAAAACAGACCTGAAGATCAGTGGAACAGACTGGAAGATGCAGACAGAACCACAAACACACTCAGTCACCTTATCTTTGACAAAGGGACCAAACATGTACACTGGAAGAAAGATAGCCTCTTTAATGAATGGTGCTGGAAAAACTGGCTCTCCACATGCTGAAGACTAAAACTAGACCCATGTCTATTATTATCATGCACAAAATTTAAGTCAAAATGGATCAGAGTTCCAAATACTAAAACAGAAACACTACATCTACTGGAAGAGAAAGGTAGAAGTCTTCAAGATGGGTAGCTAGAGAGTTCATGAACAAAAACCAAACTGCACGGGAAATACTTCAGAGAATCAACAACTGGGATCTTATTTATTGAAAAGTTTTTGCACTTCAAAGGAAATCAGCAAGGTGAAAAAAGTCCATTAATTGGAAAAAAAATTTAGCCAACTGTCCCTCAAACAAAGGACTCCTATCTAGGACATGTAAAGAATTTTTAAAAATCAGGACCCCCAAATTCAAAGACCCAATCCAAAAATGGGCATCTGAGATGAATACACACTTCTCACATGAAGAAATTCAGATGGCAAATACATGAAAAAATGTTCAACATCGTTAGTCATTCGAGAAATGCAAATTAAAATAACACTGAAATTCCATCTCACCTCAGAATGGCTATGATCAAGAAGTCATCCTATACCAAATGCTGCAGGGGCTGTGGGGAAAAATCTTTTCTGGTGGGAGTGTAGACTGGTGCAACCATTGTGGAAATCATTCTGGAGATCCTCAGTAAACTAGGACTAGAGGTCCCATTCAACCCAGCTATTCCCTTCTTGGGTATTTTTCCAGAAGAACTGAAAACATCATATCACAGTGATGTATGTGCACCCATGTTTATAGCAGCACAATTTGTAATAGCTAAATCTTGGAAACAACCCAAATGTCCATCAGCTGAGGAATGGATAAAAAATGTGGTATTTTTATACAAAATAAACTAAAGACTTTTATAGGTAAATGGATACAACTAGAGACCATATTCATAAGTGAAAAAAAAATCAGATTCACGTGTGTAAACATATTTCCTCCCTACTGTAAGAATGAAAGAGTAAATAAAATCTGAAAGGTACAGTAGATACTGTGAAAGGGAAAGAAACTGCTCAAATAGGAAGGCGCAACTGGGGTGAAGGAGGGGAGAGGAAAACAGAAGAGGAAAAAATATATATGCACAGGATAGCTAGGATAATTGTACTACTAATATCTTGGTTTATTGAAGGGAACTGTAAATGTGTAACTGATCAATCTTGCATGCCTATACCTGGTTATATGTGCAGCCATTTTAAAGATGACATTGTATCAAATAACAACCACTAATACCCTATCACCATGTTTTGAAATTCTGTATCATTTTTATTCTTTATGCTTTTTTTATGTATTTTTGTTATTTTGATTTTTTTTCCTTTTCTCTAACATGAAAAAACAAGATATATATATGTACAAGAATAGCTGGAATAGGTGTATTGCTGATGTCTGTGGTTTATTGAAAGGAAGAGTCAGTGCTTAAAATGTTCTTTTTTCTTGACTAATTTTGTACTCTTGAATCTGGTAATGAGAATGCCTGATCTGAAAACAACAACATACAGTATAAGAACCATTGTTGAACTCCTACCATCTTGTATGGTGAAGCTCTGCATCATTTCCAATGTTTTTATTACTTGTTACTGTCTTTGACTGATCAATCTTACATTCTTTTGTCTGGTGCACTGAGCAACTTTGTTGAAGATAACAGTATGTAATGTAGCAACCATTGTTAATTCCTATCATTTGTTTTGAGGCCCTGTATGGATTTTGTTGTTTTTGTGTTGTGTTAATTTTGTCTTCATTGTGTTTTGTTAGTTTTTTTTTAATCTTTAAAATAAAAAAAATCAAGAATACTGGAATGGATATGCAAATAGTGGCAAAACTTTTTCCCCCACAGAAAGAGGACTGTATGTTTCTGGGACTGTATTAATTTCCATATCTATGGGCAAAAATAATTTTTCATTGTCAGTTATCTACAGTTTCGCAGAGTTGTAAAAGTATTTCCAAAGAACCCAAATCAGAAGGTGCTATAGACAGCACATAGTTTTCACTGCAGTGCAGAATTTCCCCTACATGGCAAATGTTAGGGACTGAACTTTGTGCACCCATACTAATCTGTTGAAACCTGAACCCTCAGTGTGACCAACCTACTTAGAGGTAGGGCCTTTGGGGTGGGACTAGGTTTAGACAAGGTCCTGAGGGTGTGGGTTACACAGTGAGATTAATGTCCTAATAAAAAAGGGACCAGAGGACTCCCTTCCAACTCTCCACCAAGTCAGGGTTCAGCGAGACGTCAGGAAGGGGGACACTGCCAGGCCGGAAGCACTTCGCCAGGAACCCAGTCAGTTGGCATCTTGATCTTGGACTTTCCAGCTCCAGAACCAAAAGACATAAATGTCATATTTTGTTTTTGTACTGGGAATCGAACACAGGACCTTGCGCTTGCCAGGAAGGCATCCTACCAGTGAGCTAAATCCCTGGCGTAACAGCAGATTTTTAAAGACACTAATGTATGGTAGTTTGTGATAGCTTGAGTTGGCTAAGACAAATAACAATTGTGAAATGTTTACGATAGAGCCTGGCACCAGTTAGCAGTCTGGACGCGCATCATTCAGCGCAATTCTGTAATTTCCAGTACTGGTGTTATGCATAGTTGTCAGATGGGCAGGTGTGTGGCTGGCCCTTTGTGTGTGTGGTAAGGAAATGGAACTCCAGGCCTTTGCATGAGGCTGCATTTCCCACTCCTTTTAATTTAGTGACGGTCTAACAGTTGCCCAGGCTAGGTTTCAACTTGCAACCTTCCTGCTTCAGCTTCCCAAAGTGCTGGAATTTATAGCTTTGAGGTGCCACACCCAGTCAGGAAACGACTTTTTTTTTTGGTACTGGGAATCGAACTCAGGACGTTGCACCTGCCAGGCAGGTGCTGTGCAACTGAGTTATATCCCCGGGCCCAAAGAAATGTCTTTTAACCTTAGTAATGTACTTTCTTTGAAAGCACATATACTAAATTTAGCTGTGTATTTGTGATTGGCCTGAAGTCCCATATCCCCGTCTTTGCTTCTCAAGGTGCTGGGGGCACACAACTATATATTAAGGGACCTGCTTCGATTTGTATCCGTACTGCTCACCCACCCACCCTTCCAAGTGCTGGAACTTCATTCCAGTAAGTTACAGCGTTGTGCATAGATAACTGATAGCAATGCAAATTCATTCTGGTTAATTGTCTCATTCCTGGTGGAAATTGGCACATTTGTTTGAACAGTCCTTTATTCCACATAAATTTGATCTTCGATTTCTCTTATGGATAGATGGGGGTGTGGTTCGACACAGCGTCTTGTCTGCAGTTCAGCCTGGCCTTGAACAAGTGTAGCCCAGGTTGGCCTCCAACTCGCCCCCATCCTCCCACCTCAGCCTCCCAAATGCAGGGATTACAAGCGAGGGCCCTACAAGGACCGGCTATTTTGTCCATAGGTTATAGCATTTACTTGGCTCCTGGGTTTAAAGAGTTTAGTAAAACATTTAACATGTGTTTATGTACTGCCTTTTGGGAAAAGTATCCTTTCACAAGCAAATTTCTGGTAGGTTTACAGTATATTGCCTTACAGAGCAAATAGTGGAGGGGAGGTGGGCGTGTCACTTTTTTTTGAAGCAGGATCTTCCTATGTAGTCTAGGCTGGTCTCCAGCACAGGGACCCTCTTGCCTCAGCCTCTCGAGGGCTGAGATTACAGGCGCGCGCTCCCACGCCAGGCAAGAACGAGTCTTTCGCTTAAATTCTGGTGTAACGGAGCTTCCTATACCTTACCTATCAACCTATTAAGCATCAGCGGAGCCCCGAGTCCGCGTAGCTAATTGGAACCCTCGGGACCCTGGGAGAGCTGGGCGGGTCCGCCCGAGTTGAATTTCCGGTCGCGCCTGGAGGGATCTGGGGGCGTGGCCTCCTGGCCCCGCCCGGTCACGTGCCGGCCCGCCTGCCGCGTCGGCGTCGCGCGCGGCGGGCGGCGGTTGCTGCTGGAGCCGGAGCCTGCTGTGGGTGCAGCGGCGGGGACGCGCGCGGATGGCTGCGACCGCGGTGGCTGCGGGGGCCGGGGCGGCGGCGGGTCCCGAAGCGTCGGGCGGACCCCCCGGGGCGGCGGCGGCGCTGGAGCTGTGGCTCAGTGAGTAGCGCTGGCGGCCCTCGGCGCAGGCCCAGCGCGCACGTGAGGCGGCTTCCCGCTCCCCGGCCTTTCTCCTGCGCCAGGCGGGCAGGGCGATCGGGGTGGCGAGGTTCTTGCAGCGCGCAGCCCCTGGCAGGGTTGTAGGTCAGAGATCGCCTGGCTGCCTCCCTGGGCGCCACTAAGCCCTTCTGTGTGTTCACTGTAGCCAGACGGACGTCGCCTCCCGTGGGCTGCACAGTGGGCCAGCGGCGTAGGCTTCCTTTCTGTCCCCCGTTTACCGACGAGGAATTGAGGCTCAAAGGGGATGAAGAATACCCCTCTTGCGTCGGGTCTGCTAAGTGCTGGGGTCCTTCCTCATTATGAAGAGATTACAGCAGCTGCTTGTTAGCCTGAACTGCGGGGAGATCCGTTTGTTCACTGGGGGTGTCACCGTGGACCTGGTGTTCACATGGGACAGTGGAGGTGACCATATCCCGGGTAGAGGAAGCTGCACAGGCGAAAGCTGAGGGCGGGAGATGGAGGTTAGCCTTCTGGATTGCAGACCCTGAGGAAAAAAGAATCAGGAAAGCTGGCTGCCTGCTCATGTGTTAACTGGAGCGAGCTCACCAGGGCCTTTATTGGGGGGAGGGGTGTTGGGAATTGAATTCAGGACTTTTGCATCGAGCTAAACCCCCAGCGCCTTGTTTTTTATTTTGAGGCAGGGTCTTGCTAGGTTGCCCAGGCTGGGCTTGAACTTGAGGTTCTACTGCCTGCCTCGGTCTCCGAGAGTGCAGGGTGACTGGGGGATGCTACCGTGGCTAGATCCCAGCAAAGATTTTGTATCCGGTGGAGGGGAACAGCCATCAAGAAAAGGCATCACCTGCAGCCTTGTGCCTTGGTTAGCGACTGAAGCCTTCAGAGGTGGAGTAGATGAAAAGCTGTTTTGATAGTGCACGGGGGCTGCAGGAGGACCGAAGCTGCGGGGAGGGACAGCCGGTGATCTGCAGGCTTCCCCATGCAGGACAAAGAGGAATGTAGGGTGGATCTCAGGTTACAGGCTCAGCTCAGGCTTTGCTGATGCCGAAGTGTCACCCTCGAGGTGCAGCAGCTAATTTAGGAAGAGACCGTTGAACTGTGGAGTTCGAAGTGCTTGCAACACGGGCAGAAAGGGGTGATTCACAGGCAGACGGCTGGTTCCCCGCGCGGTAAAGAGCTGCAGGTGTGGTGTGGGGTCTTGGTTCCTTAGCAGTGAGCTTGCCCAGGGGTGCCCTGCATGTGCAGAGCAGGGGTTTGAAGACGAAACTTGGCGAGCCCCGCTGATTAAGAGGCAGATGGGAAGAGCACCCCGCAGGTGGAGCAGAAGCAGGCACGGGGCGGGGAACGGTGGGGACGGGGCGCCAAAGGAAGGGTGTAATTGGTGGCTTTGTTTCATAAAAATGGAGTAGAATATGGGAGGAAGAGTCATTTTGAATGTGGTACCCGAAGGTTATCGGTGAGCAATCTGAGTTCAAGGGTGGAGATGATGCTTTTGGGGGTGCTGCTTAAGAGGCCGTGGTGCGTAGACCGGAGGTGAGGGTATGCGGGGTAGGGGAGAGACTGGGCGGGTTGGCAAGTAGCGCCTGACCTAAGGGAACAGAACAGTGCCTGGAACCCAGGCTGCCCAAGGAGAGGGGTTTCCCGGGTTTTGGGGGGAGTGTCCCAAAGTTCCTGGATGTTCTGTTTTTCAGGGAGATCTGGAACCCCCATTTGTATGTCAAACGTCTTAGGCTCTTAAAAGTTGGCAACTGCTTGAAAATGTAATTTGCCTGGTGGAAGTTGGGCAGAATAAATCTGAGGAGGAGGAGGAGGGTGTGTGGCAGACAAGTGGTTTTTTAAAAAAATAGCGTGCTTCCCTGTGGAAGGTGGCTAGAGTGTAGAAGTCAGGGAGAACTGCCTTCCCCGGTTCTAGGTCTGTGTTCTGGCCCCGGCAGAGGGCTGTGAGGCCCTGATGGTGATCGGGAAAGGGTGACTGGACTCAGAGAGGAGGGGCGCCCTTTGTTCCTGAGCTTCTGGGGAAGGAGATGAAGATGATTGCACAGGCAAACTAGCTTGTCACTGCCTGAGTGTCAGCAGAGGGGAAGTGGGGAGGTTCATGGTAGTTGTTAAGAGAAGCAGAGGCGCAAGCTCACCTGGCCGCCAGAGCTGGGCTTCCTCAGCCTCTGCACCACTGGCATCTTGGGCCTGAATATTCTGGGTTGAGGTGGCCTGACGTTTAACCACCTTCCTGGCCTCTGTTAACTAGACACCAGTAGTAAACCTGCCCTTCCCTGGCCTCAGGATCAGACTGTCTCCGGACAGGACCAGATTTCCTGGGGAGGCGGGAGGCGGGAGCGCCTCTCCTCACCACCCCCATCCCCACGCCAAGATCCTCTGAGGATGTGGAGTGTTGTCCGGACATCAGAAATGTGTGCTGCAGTGTGGCGTGAGGTGGCACACACCTGTAATCCCAGCCTCTTGGCAGGCTGTGGTGGGAGAATTACAAATTCAAGCCCAGCCTGGGCAACTTGGTCATTTAGTGAGTCCCTGTCTCAGAACTAAAATAAGAGCTGAGAATGTGGCTCAGTGCTAGAGCTCAAGAGAAGCCTCTAAGTGGGGCCAGTCTTGCCTCAGCAAGCAAGGCAGTGGTTTTGTTTTTGTTTGTTTTGTTTTTGTACTGGGGACTGAGTCCAGGGCTTTGTTCTGCTACACACACAGACACACACACACAGACACACGCGTACACACCCACACCCGCACCCGCACCTTGGCCTTTCGATTTTTTTAAAGTTTGAAGCAATATCTCTTGCTGAGTTATCCAGGCAGGGCTCAAACTTCTGATCTTCCTGCCACAGCCTCCTTTCCTTCCAGCCTCACCTGCGTTCTGCCCAGCCCCGCTTTTACTGCTCCCTGGGGGATCTGGGGAGCTCTAGGTTTATCCGCAGCACCCTTGAGGACTGGGCGCCCTGTTCTGTCTTGTGTAGGATGTTCCAGTGTCTGGTCTTGCTGGCTTTTTGCCTGAGCTGAGTCCTGGCTATAGGGGCCTTAGGTCCCTCCGGGAAGAACTCGGTGCTGTGCACACTGCTGAGGGACTGAATTACGTGTCCCGGAGCGATGGCTTCCCCAGCCTCGGGCTTCCCTGGTCAGCACAGGCTGTGCTAGGGCCTGAGTCCTGACTCTGGCGGTTGGTTGGCAGCGGGTGTTGGGCAGTTTGGCTTCTGAATTAGTCACTCTTGGATGAGCCATCTCATTCACAGCCAGAAGTCTCAGCTGTTTTCTTAGTACCTCTGACCCTGCAGCAGGATTGAAATGAACCACTGCTTCCAATAAGCAAACACTTGGCACCCCTTGGCCCACCCAGATGGTGGCCCGGCGCCTGAAGCCTGGGACTGGGACAGCCATTCTCAGTGGCGGAGGGCTCTGAGAATCAGAGGAAGGGTCCGTGGCTGCTCCTCAACACCGTCTTTTGAGGACCCTGGCTGCTCACTGCATCTGAGTGGTGTCAGACCTGGGCAGTTTCTGTGACCTGGTCAGACCCAGCTGCTGGTTCTCTGGGCATCTTTTTCTCGCGAGCTCCCTGGGGCCTGTGACATAGTTGGGCAGGCAGGGGTTATGTGTTTGTAAGGAGACCCGAGTATTTCAGAACTGAAATGGTCATCTCCTGGTGGCAGCAGTGTGTCCAACCAGCTGGTCAAACACCACACAGCAGGAGATGAAATAAACATTCTTTCATTCAGTGGTTGTCTGTGCCAGTGCCGATCTAGGTGCTGGGGCATGGGGAGGTGGATGAGACCGAGCCTCCTGCATTGATGGTGTTTATAACTTCCCTGAAAAAAAGCCTAACTCATACTCAAGAGAGGCCCATGTCTGGCCTCTGTCAAGGAGCTGAAGACTTCCCGGGAGAGTGATTAAAACCTTAGGGGCTGGCAGGCAGACGGACACGGGATTGAGTTTTTATTTCTCCCATTTTCTTGTTCAGTGGCTGGGCAGATTTCATCTATAGAGTGGGAACAGATCCACCCTGGCCGTTCTGTGCTCAGAGACATGGTGCTGGGTCCAAATGGCAGCTAGAGGAAGAAAAAAGTGCAAAAAGGAATAAAAACAGACAAATGGCAGCCGTTACTGTTAATCTTTCAGGCCATGACAAACCTTGAGTGAATCCTTATTAGAAGACCTAGCAAATAAAAAAGAAACTGTCTTTTTGTCTTGTAGGTCTCTCTGCTGCTTTGTGTTGGTTCAGGGTTTGACCGGAGGTGTATTTGTTCCCCTGGGCAGCAGGGGAGGAGGGAGAGGGTTGAGCTTTGCATACTTGGCCCCTGTTTTGCTGTTTGCTGTTCTTCTAGGTCCAGTCCCAGGTGGAGGTCAGAATTCCTTTGAGCTATCAGCCTTGACCTTGTAGTGAACAGAAACTGAAGCTTAAATGGTGTGGGATTAGTTTTATTAGGTGATTGAGTCAGAATCTGAGAATCCATGCTTTAAATGTTTTATTTGGATAGCTACAGCCACTTCTGACTTACAGTGGTTCCCTTAGAATTGCAGCTGCAGGATTTATTGGCTGTAATTTTCTTGTAGATCAGTTCATCCTAAGTTGAGCTTCTGTACTTTTCGCCTGTGGGTAAAGCATTGTGTTAAGCGCTGTGGGAAATGTGTGGCTTCTGCTTTCAAGGGTTTATTCCCTTTCAATACAATAAAGCAGAGTGCATGTTTTTCATAGGAAAAGACAGGGACTCTATTAAAATCGTAACACCACGAGCTGTTGTGCTAACCACTGTGGATGCTGTCTGCTTTGAATCACAGGACAGCCCCTGGAACAAAGTCTTTTCCTTCATAGCTGAAGCTGAGGCTCGGAAAGTCTGTCCTGTGGCTCGTGAGGGGTAGAGGTGGAGAGACTGTCCTGAAGAAGGGAAGCTGCAGATAAAACACCAGTTAGGAGGAAGACTTAACTTCTGTTTTGTGGGGTTGGGAGGGAAAGGATCAAGGATGTCTTCGTGGAAGAGCAGTGGTGTGTTTGGGACCTGAGTAGCGAACAGGATTGTGGGAGAAGGAGCACAGAGAGTTTTGGGGCCACGAAGGGATTGATGATCCGAGTCCTTTGCTCCCCTTCCTGACATTCTCCTTGCATTTAGGAGGGAGTCGGTAGTTTACATTTGTCCTTTGAATGCGATGTTGAGACTCTGACTCCCACACGGTTGTGAACAGTTGCACTGTAGGTTGATGTTGGGGGCCTGAAAAATCAGTAGGAAAAAATCGGGGCTGGGGCAGTGGCAGGGTGGGGGAGGCTGTAGAGAAGCTATGGAAATTGGGCAGAGTCTTTCGGAATGGATTGGCTTCTCAGAGGAGCGGAGTGGGTATTTGGGCCAGAGGAAAACACTGTCATAAATACCACCCTGGGAATGAACTGCTTAGCCCCAGATCCTGAAAGAACTGCGGGGTCAGAACCAGCCCTGTGTTTTATTGGAGAGGCTGATAGGCAGGACTGGCTGGACAGCGGGAGCTGGGGAAAGGCAGGCTATGATGTCTTCCTCTGCTAGATTCTTGTTCTCCTCTCACAGAGATAAGGCTCTTACAGATCACTGCCTAGACTCTGGTCCGTGCCTAGCCACATGGCAGGGCCAGCACGGGGGCCTGTGCCATGCGTGGAGGAGGCATGTACAGCCAGTCTCCACACTGAAAATAGAGCCATTTTCAGGGCAGCTTGTTAATTTTCTCATTCAGTGAATACAGTAGTACCTCTGTTCATGAACACCTCTGTTGCAAACAAAAGTGTTTGGCAAAACCTTTCTTCTGTTCACAAACTACGCTGGGTGACAAACAACCACAGCCGTCTTCCCCATGCAAACACAAACACAGCCATCTTCCCCCAAATCATAAAACAAAGCAGGTTCGTATACCGAGGTACCTGGTGCTCATTAAGAGCATGCTGTGTGTCAGACACGGTGCCTGACTCTTACTGGAGGTAAATCACCCAGAACGCACCTGGTCCCTGTTCTCTGGCCCTGCCCGCTGACCTGATCTAGAGGTATGGCATTAAAACCTTTGGCTCCCATGGGGAAGAACGTAAGTTTTCTTCCTTTTCTCTTTCTCTCTTCCACCTCCACTCTGCCTTCTCTTCTTCTGAGCCAGGGCCTCGCTGTGTAGCCTGCGTTGGCCCTAACATGTTCATGATGGAGCCGTAATTCCTATGTCTTGTTGCCAGGCAGCATGCATCACTGGTGGTCCATCTATGACTGTCCTACCGGGCAGCTTTTTATTAATTTTATTAGTAAAAACATGCATAGAAGTGGGTAGATCCATTTCTAGCACCAGTGGTATAAGCTGCCCAGTGGGATAGTCCTGCCACAGACAATTCAGGCTGGTGGGAGCCGGTGAGGCTTCTGCTCCCAAGTGCTGGAGTTGCAGGTGTGCACCGTCATGCCTGGCTCATAACTATCTGTTGTGATTTCTTTAACTGTATTGTTTGGTTTGTTGACAGACAAAGCCACAGACCCAAGTGTGTCAGAACAAGATTGGTCAGCTGTCCAGAATTTTTGCGAGCAGGTGAACACTGACCCCAATGGGTAAGGCACCTTCACTCTCACAGTGAGCTCTGAGGGCATGAAGGCTGGGCATGGGCCTTTATCTCTTGGGATGCTTAGGATGTTCTATTTTTGTGCCCCCCAATCTTTTTTTTCCTTTTATTGTTTTATTGTTTGGACTCACTATATAATCCAGGTTGGCCTCGAACTCAGTGTGATCCTCCTGCCTCGGCGTCTTGAGTGCTGGGATTAGAGGAGTGCACCACCACAATTTTTTTTCTAAAACTAAGCCAGGTGTGGTGGCTCATGTCTATAATCTAAGCAGGTAACGGGCTGAGGCAAGAGAAGCATGGTGAGTTCTAGGCCAACCTGAACTATGTAGTGAGTTCAAGGTCAGCCTGAACTGTAAGGTGAGACCCAGTCTCAAAAATAAAATAAGGTAAAATTAAATTAACAATTTCATGTGCCTTTTCTTTGGTAACCCTTTATCATGTGGCTTTTTAAAAAGTAG
>PVLD010000227.1:224772-285005 GCA_004027595.1 Dinomys branickii
TATTTTTAAAAAAATAATATTGTAAGACTCTGTAGATCCTGGTAGTATATACCTGTAATGAAGCATTCTGGGAGGCTGAGGCAAGAGGGTAGCAAGTTCAAGCCTAGCCTGCTCAACTGAGTGACTTAGCCCCGTCTCAAAATTTAAAAATTTTTTAAAGGGCCAGAGATGTAGTTCAATGTGAAGGCCCTGCGTTCAATCCCTAGTACTGCAGAAACAAATCCCAAAAAAAACAACAGCAGAAAACCCCTGGTGCTAAGAAGTCTGAATATTGCTGCTAAAATGGCGCTAGTTTGTTGATGTGGAACACACCAGTGTATTCTTAATTTAAATGTAATCTATATGAGGAAGTAGGAAATGGTAAGATGTTTTTAAAGTTTCAGCTTTTTTGGTGGTGTACAAGGGATTGCACCTAAGTCCTTGAACCTACTAAGAAAGTGCATACTGATGAGCTATTCCTCAGCCACAGGGTGGTTTTTCATTGAATTCTGTTAACAAAGCCCCTGGATAGGAACTGACCAGTCGGTCATTCACCCAACTGTTAGACCTACAAGGTGCTGAACGTTGAGCTGCTGTGATCTGAGCCCAGAGCTGGACCACACTTCTTCCTCCAGTGTTAACTGAGCCGTTATTGCAGGACATATGGGGTCCGTGCTGCTCAGAGCTGGTGGCCCGGGGTGCTGAACCCTGACCGCTCACCTGGAGATCTGGGGGAGCTGGCTGAGGGAGGGTGATGCAGTCCCGGGGGGACAGGACCTTGTGTGCTGCAGGGACAGCGGTGGCAGGGAGTCAGCCCAGCGGAACCCCCTGCCAGGCTCTGTGCCAGTTGCACTGTCGCCCTGCTTTGGGACCCCGGCTCTAGGAGGGCAGGTGACTTTACCAAGCACTTAAGAGAATGGTTAGTTCACTCCTCCTGACCTAGCATGCACGTCTTTTTGTTTTCCCTTAGCCCGACACACGCACCCTGGCTGCTGGCCCACAAGATCCAGTCTCCACAAGAGAAGGAAGCTCTTTATGCCTTGACGGTGAGTTTGGCTTGCTCCTCTGCCCAAGCTCCTGTTCTGGGGCTGGCAGGAGCACTGAGGGGACTTGCCTGTGCCAGAAGCCTTTGGGCATCTGAGAGGTTCACCTTCACAGCCTGGGATTAGCAGGCTGCAGGGAGTCTGGGCCTGGTGGCCCATCCCACCTCAGACCTGTCTAGAGAGCAGTACAACGTCAAGGTCATTGCAGACTTGGGGAAAGTTAGCCGTGGCTGACCACGCACCCTGGAGCCCACAGCTCCCTTCCTGTGGGAGAAGGGAAGGAAGGCTTTATTTCCCTTTACTCTTAGACCAAGGCTAGCAAGTTCCAGTGCCCACAGGGTCTCCTGTGAACCCGTGCCCCACCTGAGGCTCCCACAGGAGGGCACATGTTCATCTGCAGAGGCCTAAGTTTCAGCCTGGTGTTGTATGAAAAACTTGTTTGTTTGAAAGCATTTTGATTTTTTTTTCTTTTGTCTTTTTGAGAGAGAGTCTCACAATGCAGTTCAGGCTGGCCTTGAACTTACTATGTAGCCCAGGCTGGTTCAAACTTGCAGCTATCCTCCTGCCTCAGCCTCTTGAGTGCTGGGATTACAGGTGTGCACCACCATGTCTGACTTGGTTTTTCAAGAGAACACGAAAATTCTGATTTTTAAGCTGGCCTTGGTGGCATACATCTATAACCGTAGCACTTGGGAGACTGAGGTACAATGATTACCAAAAGATCAAGGCCAGCCTAAACTACATAGCAAGACCCTGTTTCAAAAAAACAAAAAACAAAAAAATCCAGATTTTTGTACAAATTCTCTGAATATTTAAATGTTGATGGAAACACTTACTCTGTTTTCTGGAATGAAGTGTTGCCCAATTCCAGAATTGAAAATAAAGCCGGTCATACTCTTTAAACTCTTCTTTTTGAGACAAGGTTTTCCTATACAGTTCAGGCTGGCCTTGAACTCCCTTTGTAGCCCAAGCTGTCCTCAGACTCCAGTTATCCTCCTGCCTCAGCCTCACCAGTGCTGGGATTACAGGAGTGGGCCACCACGCCCAGTGATCTTTAAACTTTAAAAAAAAAAAAAAAAACTTAACTTTTTTTTTTTTTTTTGGTCTTTTTGAGACAGGGTCTCGCTGTACAGTTCAGGCTGGCCTTGAGCTCACTTTGTAGTCCAGGCTGGTTCCGAACTTGCAACAGTCCTCCTGCCTCAGTCTCCCGAGTGCTAGGATTATAGACGTGCGCCACCATGCCCAACTCTTAACTCATTTGACATGTTGAAAAATGACAAGTGTCCAGAGGTGACATGTGTACGCTAAGGGTGCCTCTTGGGTGCCAGTGAGTGACCTCTAGTGGCACAGCTCTTGGGCATGTCCACAAGATTTCTTCCTGGGGAGGATGTGATTCTCAGACCAGTTTCACCTGCCCAAGGGCTCTTGGTCTCCTTGACTGGCAGACCTCCGAGTGCACACAAGCCCTGTTGAGCTACTTCCTGGGCACAAACATGACCATGTTAAGGGACATTTTTTTCTTGATCTGGAAATCTCTCTCCCAAATGTCAGGGTTATTGCAGCCGTGGTTCACTTGGGGAATGTTAGCCATGGTTCACCACGTGCCTTGGAGCCCGCAGCTCCCTCCTCACGGGTCCTGTCTCTGCAGGTCCTGGAGATGTGCATGAACCACTGCGGGGAGAAGTTCCATGGTGAGGTGGCCAAGTTCCGCTTCCTGAATGAGCTGATCAAGGTGTTATCCCCAAAAGTGAGTTTCTGGGCAGGGCCTGCCCTCTGCCCTCTGACCATGCAGACCCACATGTGGCAGAGCCTACCTGTCTGCCTTCCGCTTGGGAGAGGAGGCCGTGAACCTGTGAGCCAGCTTCTCCCCAAAGCCTGGGCGGGCAGCTGTGTTACCTGCTCACCACTGCCCACTGTGGTTAGCATTTTTTCACACTTCCCCTTGAAGGAGGCGTGTCCTACTGTGGGGTATGCAGCCTAGTGGAGGGAAGGTGCTCCAGCTCAGAGACAAGGTCTCCTGGTGAAAGTACTGAGCAGTAACTAGCTGTGACTGTTGGTGTCACATTGTCTCCTGACTGGCTGTCTGTACCTTCACCCTTGGAAAGCCTCACTGTGTCACTGTCAGGTAGCTGGCATTGATGGAGCCCTTTCTTGCTGCAAACCAGCAAGTTCTCTGATGTCTCCTGTATGTCCTACAGTTCGTCTGGATTCTGTTTTTTTTTTTGAGACAGGGTCTTGCTATGCAGTTCGGGCTGGCGTTGAGCTCACTTTGTAGCCCAGGCTGGTCTTGAACTCACAACAATCCTCCTGCTTCATCCTCCCCTAGTGCTGGGATTACGGGCGTGTGCCAGCATGCCCAGCTTCCATCAGGATTCTGACCCTACCTGGAGTTACAGTCCTCACACCCTAGATGCTAAGTCGGTCCTGTTAGAGCACCCCATCTCATGTGCCAGCCGTGAGTCTTGGGGTCCTCAAACTATCCCTTCTGTACTGCTGACTGCCCGCGTGGGGATTCCCCTGCTCCCTGGGTTCCACAGCTCTCTAGGACAGCACACAGAGCCTGGGAAGTGCTGTCTGTGTTGGTGCCTTTTCCTGTGAGAGGCACGAATGCAAGGGATGCACGTCGCTCGCTGGGGGCGGGGAGGAAGGTGTGAGTTCGCGTGCATCCCAGCTTGCTCCCCTCCCTGCACGTGGGTGCATTCACCAGCCAGGCAGCCCTCGCCCCGCTCCTGCCTGGGATTGTGTCACCTGGCAGGACCGAGTCAGTCGCGGGTGAACTGTCTCCAGTTCATTTCTCCACCCCTCTTACTCCTGGGTCAAGGGATTAGCTGAAGATTTCAGTTCTTCTTTTTGGTACTTGGAATTGAACTCATGACCTTTGGCTTACCAGGCAGGTGCTGTGCCTCTGAGCTATCTCCCCGGCCCGATTTCAGTTCTTTGTATAGTTCTTTCTGTGATGTCCAGTCCACTCCCTTGAGAATACTGTATTTCCCACCATGGGTCGTTAATATAAACTCAAGTGTGGTCCAAGCGCCCTCCTTATGAATAACAGGACACCCTTATCACTCAGGAAATTCTGGGTTTTTTTTTTTGTTGTTGTTGAGACAGGGTTCCCTATGTGTAGCTCAGGCTGTCCTTGAACTCACTCTGTAGTCCAGGCAGACCTCAAAATTGTGGCAATCCTCCTGTCTCAGCCTTCCAAGTGCTGGGATTATAGGCCTGTACCACCATGCCTGGCAGTTCTATGGGTTTTGAAGCTCTGTGCTGGGAAGTGGGTTAAGATCAGATTTTGTTGTTCTATACTCGCATCAGTCAAAAAAAAATTTTTCCATTGGTGTAGACAAGGCTGTGGCCTGGGCTTGTGTATGGTGAGCTTTAACTTAGCACTGACAGTGATTGTGAGGGCTGTGGAGTTGGTCTCCAGGTCCTCTGACCTCTAATTGTATCTCACTGTGTACCAGCATTGGGCTGCCCATTCCTCTGGGCCTTATAGCTTCTTTTAATGTGAGCGTTGACCAAGAGGTCTCGACCCTATCAGGTAATTCTCTCTCCTTTCAGTACCTCGGGGCCTGGGCCACAGAAAAAGTTAAAGGAAGAATTATTGAAATACTCTTCAGTTGGACTGTGTGGTTTCCGGAAGATATCAAGATCCGAGATGCGTACCAGATGCTGAAGAAACAAGGTCTGACTGCTGTCGTGGATGTTGTGTTCCCTCTCCAGCCTGTGGTGTTTGTCCCCGTTTTATGCCTTGTGACCTGTAAGAAGATGTACATCTTGCAGGGACGGGAGAAACTAAAGGGGAGAGGGTCTTCTCCCTGCACATAAGCGGAGCCTTCCTCCGGCAGGCAGCAGTCCCGCTGCGTTTGAGCTTTGCTGTGCTGTTCTAGCTACTGTCAATGCCCGACACCGGGTTCCACTCCTGTGGTGTCTTAAATTTAGGCTGGGGGTTGAATTGCTGAGAGTTTGCTTGGTGGCCCTTTGGTCTGCGTCTTAGAGAGGATCCTTCTCCACACTGCTGCTGCATGCGGCGGTGACTTGCTGTGTAGGGGGATGCGGGTCGGACGTGGCAGGCACCGAGTCTGTGGGTTCATTGTGATTTCCCTGGAATCCTGCCCCGCTCAGAGGATGTGATCCCCTCTCCTGCCCAGCCCACAATCCCATGTCCTGCTTTGTCCATGCTCTTCCTCAGGCTGCAGCCACCCCTCCAGCGCGTGGAGGGTGCAGGCATCAGAGCCCTTCCCCCTGCGGTTTACAGGCATTCGTCTCTGGGCAGAGAGACGAGCCCCTGGGAGAAGAGCTCCCTTTTCATGATTGGTGTCCCTCAAAGTTTTGTATTCTCTTGGTAGCTCTCGCTGGCCTGTGAGCAGTATTAAACAATTTTAGCTGAGTTTTTTGTTGTTCTTGTTTTTTGAGACAGGGTTTTGGTTTTTAGTATAGGCTGGCTTTGAACTCATTGTGTAGCCCAGGGTGACCTCAAACTTGTGACAATCCTCCTGCCTCAGCCTCCTTAGTGCTAGGTTTATTTTTTGTTGTTTTTGTCTTTTTGAGACAGGGTCTCACTATGCAGTTCAGGCCGGCCTTGAGCTCACTTTGTAGCCCAGGCTGGTCTCGAACTTGCAGTGATCCTCCTGCCTCAGCCTCCCAAGTGCTGGGATTACAGGCGTGCACCACATGACTGGCCAGTGCAAGGTTTATAGGCATGTGCCACGATGCCCAGCCTGAGTTATTCTTCCTAGTGTTATTTAACGCTGTTCTTTGGAACCCTGCCTTTTCTTAGATTTGAGGTTAATTGATGGTTGCCCTGTGGTCTCAGCTCTCTCCAGGATTCAAAAAGAGTTGTTAAATTGCAGCTTGTCTTAATTTTTTTTTTCCTTATTTTTCCTGCTATTGTCAGGATAAGTTGTCACCTTTGTACATCCTGTCTGGGAAGCTGGGAGTCCAGATTCCTTTTAGGATGGGCTCTGTTTTGAGAATGAACTGCTTTTAAGGTAGATTGTTTTTCCTTATTACGCTCATCTCTTAGTACATTTTGCAGCTTCATTGGGGATACAGTAGTTTCTGGGCCCTGAGAGGTTATTTACGTGGCTGCATAAAGTGACCATCATTTTTATAGCAGAAGTCTCACAACGTACAGACCTGAGGACTGGCTCTGCTCAGAGGCCCCTGACTTGATGGTGGTGGGTTTTTTTTGGATTCTCCTGAAAGATAATGCAAAGCTTCCATTGCATCTTGGATACATCTTTTGGAGGCTGTTGATGGTGTGTTTTTTGTGGGATATCAGGAACCAAAAGTTTCTGGACCTTATACTGGATCTTGCTAAGTCACCATGTACCCACACCTGTATCTTAACTTTGTGAACTGCATATTTTAGGAATCATAAAACAAGACCCTAAACTACCGATGGATAAAATCTTACCCCCACCCTCGCCCTGGCCCAAGAGCTCCATCTTTGATGCTGATGAGGAAAAGTCAAAGGTAAGGAACTGCTCGAGGGCCACAGTAGCTGATGTGGGGTCTGACCAGACTCGCTTCCTTGGGGCCGTCCTGGAAACGTCCTCTGACCTCCAAACCCGAGCGTGGGAGGACATGGGGGTAGGGCAGTGTGGAAGTGGTCTTAGGCAGGGGGGGAAATTTCCCACTTTGAGCCATCCCTGTATCTGTCCCCGTGCTCCTGGGGGAGGAGGGGCCTGGGAGGCCACAAGGTTTAGGGGTGTGGCTTAGCAATCTGTCTCAGTGGTGGAGAGGAAAGAGTTGCGTTGGGGAAGGTTGTTTTAGTGCCAGTGAGCCTGGTGCCACCTCTGGCCTCAGGATTGTTGGCCTCAGAGGGCAGTAAGAACGGGAGGGGAGAGGAACGTTGTCAGACCTTAGCTTGAGTGGGGGCCAGCTCTGTAGTGCGGGTGGATGGTGGGGGGCTGAGGGCTAGAGTGCAGCCAGACGTCTAAGGGAGGTAGCTGTCTGTGTCGCTGCAGTGAAGGTTCCCATCCTTCCTATCCTAAGCTCAGACGGAGGGGCTCCTGTGTGCCAGGCTCCGGCCGGGCTTGGAGTAAAGCGATTAACAGGATGGCCTAGGTCAGTTCCATCACAGAGAGTGCGGTCCAGGGTGTCCTCTGCAGTCTTGAGTTCTGAGACTGATGTTCCTGTCCTGGAGTGGGTGGCGGCTGTGCCGAAGGATGGGACATCTCCCTGGCCTCTACCCACGAGGTGGCCGTAGCAGCTCGTCAATTGTGACAGCCAGAAATGTCCCTGGGCTTTGTCTCATGTACCTGTGGGAGTATATGTAGTTCTCCCATTTCTTGCACCATGAAAACCAGACATCTTGCTGGGATGGTTGTGGGACCTGTGTCTCAGCGTGGCTGTGATGGCACAGTGGGATGACTGGGTAGCACCTGGCTGTCATTAGTGTTAACGCTGCCACTGCCGCTGACCCTCTGCGCCTCCCCACCCTTCTCCCTCAGCTTCTGACGCGACTTCTGAAGAGCAACCACCCCGAGGATCTTCAGGCTGCGAACCGGCTGATCAAGAGCTTGGTCAGGGAGGTGGGCCTTCTTCCATTTGGCTTTGTAGAACCGGCATTTGACAGGGTTGCTGACAGTTGTGTGCGCATGTGCTTGAGGGTACGGGATGGGCGGCTGACGGCTCAGCCCTGGGCTGTGGAGGGGCCCTGCAGCCTGCGAGCTCCTGAAGGGCAGCAGTAGCTAGAAGCAGCAGTCATGTTCTTGTACATCCTGGCTCCCTTTTTTCATTTGTTTTGCTTGAGACTAGGTCTCGTTACATAGTTTGTAGTTCAGGCTGGCCTTGAACTTATGATCCTCCTGCCTCAGCCTCCTGAGTGCTGGGATTACAGGCGTGCGCCACCACGCCCAGCTGTCAGTACTTTCCTTCAGACGGGGTCTTGCTGCGCAGTCCGAGCTGGCCTGGATTCCCTTGCCTCAGTGCCCCCAGGGTTGGGAGGGCGGGTGTGCGTCACCGCACCCTGCTCTCAGCTCCTCTGTTCCTTCAGTACTGGGGGTGAACTCAGGGCCTTGGTACTGAGCGACACCCCCAGCCTTTTTAATTCTGAGCTGGTCTTGCTAAGTTGCCCAGCAGGGCCTGAGCTTTTGTCCTCCTGCCTCAGGCCCCGGGGTGCTAGGGTTACAGACGTGTGGCCCTGTGCTTGGTTTCCCAGCTCCTTTTTTTGTTTGTTTGTTTGGTACTGGGAGTCAAACTCAGGACCTTATTCTTGCCAAGCAGGCGCTGTGCCGCTGAGCTGTCTCCCTGGCCCTCCCAGCTCCTTTTGACAGTGGTGCTGGAAGCATTTCGTGACACCAACTTCTCTCCCCTCGGGAGGTGTTGGTGCGGGCACAGACCGCGTTTGGGACTTTGTGTTTCCAGAAGGCTGGGAGCTGGCGTGGTGCACAGCCACAGCCCCTTTGTCCCTTGGGCACACAGCTCACTCACTGAATGTTCTTGTGACCGCGCTGAGCTTGCTGCACTGCCCTGTCCTGGCCCCTGCGGGGCTCTCTCATCTCTGTCCTTTTCCTCCCGAAAGGAACAGGAGAAGTCGGAGAAGGCCTCCCGCAGAGTTGGTGCCGTGGAGGAGGTGCGCAGCCACGTGAAGGTGCTTCGGGAGATGCTGAGCAGGTACCGCAGCCCCGGGCAGGCCCCGCCCGACCAGGAGGCGCTGCAGGTAACTCCCGTCCCCCATGGTGTTCCTCCTGCGTGTCGCAGTGCATTGGTACCTTTTGGCCTGTGAGTGTCCGTGACACCCCTGGCACAATCGAGAGTAAATGTGGCGCTCGCCCCCCCCCCCATTAATTCATGCCCTCCTCTGCTCCCCTGCAGCAGCCAGTGATTCGCTTTCTCTTCTGTTGGGCTTCTGCCCGCCTCTTACTTGCTGTCTCCCCTGGGGTGACCGGTGGACCTCTTCGCGCTGGTACCGTTTACCAGTGCGTGTGTTTATTGGTGAGGAGTAGTGTGCTGCAGGGGTATCACAACACTGGACCAGTTATCTGTTCATATTGGGGATGTTTCTGGCTTTGGGTGATTATGAATTGCTGTCAACAGCTGTATATAGGATTTTGTGTGAATGTATATCTTCATTTCTCTTGGGTAAGTGCCTAGGTGTGGGCTTGCTAGATCATCTGATAAATGTGTAGTGACCTTCTCAAGAAACTGCCAGTCTGTTTCCTTTTTTTTTTGGTACTGGGAATTGAACTCACGACCTCACGCATGCCAGGCAGGTGCTGTGCTGCTGAGATATATCCCCAGCCCCAGGCTGTTTCCTGACAGCAGCGCTTAACAGTTCCAGTTCCTTTGTGTCTCGTATGCGTACTCGTGAGATCGGTCTTTTTCTGTTCATGCTCGTACTGAAGTAATCAGCTTAGTGAAGGCGAGCCTTTTAGCACCTCCAGGGACACACACAGCCTGCTGTGACCCATGAGCCTTGCTCACCACCACTAGATCAGCATAACAGCGTGAAAGCCGCCGTCACCCCTGGTGAATCTCAGAACATTGTACTCACTCTAGAAGAAGTCCTGTACCCTGTACTTGTGTATAAGCTTTTGTGGGAATGTGAGTCTTAAATTCTCTAGGGTGTACAGGGAGGAGTGAAGGGACAGGTTCCTGTAGTGAGCCTGTTTGTAACATCGTGGCTTCTGAATCAGCTGCACCATTTTATACTCCTGCCAGCCATGCACCAGCTGCTCAGGAGGATTCCACCTTTGCCCCTCCTGCTGACTGACACTCAGTATCTTTTATTTTTTTTTAAATGGTAGTCCTGGGTGTGAAATTGTATCTGATTGTGGTTTTGTACTTCTTTGATGGCTTGTGTGAGCCTTGTTTTATGTGCTTATTGACCACTTGTTTTTTGTGTGGTTTTGTTTTCTCCATCAGTATTTTCTTTTTTTAAAGTAGGGTCTCACTGTGTAGTTTAGGCTGGCCTCGAACTCATGGCAATCCTCCTGCCTCAGCTTTCTGAGTGCAGGTATTATAGGTGTACGCCACCAGACCTGGCTTTTTGTCCCTTCAAATTCTTTGCCTATATCTTTCCTTTTCCTTTTTTGTGGTACTAGGAATCGAACCCAGGGGGTTGATTCACCCAGTGACATTCTCATCCCTTTTCTTATTTTTAAAATATTACTTTTTTTTGGTCTTTTTCAAGACAGGGTGTCACTGTGCAGTTCAGGCTGGCCTTAAGCTCACTTTGTAGCCCAGGCTGGCCTGGAACTTGCTATGATCCTCCTGCCTCAGCCTCCCGAGTGCTGGGATTACGGGCATGCGCCACCACGCCCAGCTGTTATTATTATTAGTATTTTGGGTTTTTGAGGTAGGACTAGGATCTTAGGTAGCCCCCTGGAGTGACTGAGGACCCCTCGGGCCTCTTTGAATGATCTCCCATTGTCTGTTTTAGTTTTTTGTTGTTGTTTTGCTGTAGTCATTTTTTGGTGCTTAAGGTTTGGAGTCTACGAAAACACAAAATTAAAAGAGAAATGAAGCAACACAAATCTGTCCCTACACCAAGAACAGCTAACACTGTTAACGCTGAAGAATTGTACATTCCCTGAATCAACACACCCTTCAGTGACTCTCAGCTGGGCTCTTCTTGAACTTGCTGACCACCAACACAAGGGGGCAGTGTTCTCCAACCGCCAGATTTTGACGTGCTCTGAGAAAGGCACCTGAGTGCATTTCCTACCTTGTGGGGCTTCTGCTAAAATCACAGCCAGGCCAAGCAAATATGTACAGAGTATCCTTGCTCTTGTTTTCATTAGTTCTTCACAGACAGATATGATGCTGCACATTCAGATATGCCAGGGGGATAGCACAAGATTAAAAGAAGCTGTCTCTTAATTAGACTAGCTCTTTGCTAAATTTTAGATAATAAATTTCAGTTTTTCATGAGAAAGCCCCAAACTAAAATTTTGTATTAATAGAAACAAACGTGTTGAAACAGCCAGCCCAAGCATGCATATATGTATACACATGTGCACATACATACATGTCCTTGGCAGCCCACTGGCCAGGTGGCGGGTCTCAGCTAACGAGCTGCTCCCTCCAAGCATGAGCGTGGCCATCGTGTGCCCTGTGCTCAGCTCTTGGGGTGACGTGGCTTGCCTGGCGACAGGGAGGCCCTGTGGCTGTGTGTAGGCGCTGTGGCACATAGCTGTGGTTCACCACCACGCAAGTCCATTTTGAGCTCAGCTGTGCTTTCCCCCACAGCTCCTCTGGGGCTGTCTCCCGTCTGAGCTTTCTCTTTGTGTAGGGAAGGTGGCCTTCGCATCACTCCTTTGTTAACCTGTCCTGCCAGTTTATGAAATCAGCAGAAGTAGATCAGTCTTTCCCAATTCCGGCTTCCTGAAAAAATCCATTTAGCCAACTCGGGTCCCATCTATCCCGTGACCGGGACTGGGCCAGCGTAGGGAGAAGTCATGTGGGCCTCCTCTGTAGGGCGAGGACGCAGGACTCAGAAGGGGGGCTGGATTCAAGCCAGACGGTTGCCCCAGCGCCCGTTTCCTCTCTCGAGGCGTCCCTCAGTGAGGTCAGCCTGTTGTCCTTCTAGCAGCACATGTGTTCCGCACTCAGCGAAGGAGCAGGAGAGGAGGGGCAGGCAAGGAGGCCCGGTGTGGGGTCACCCAGGCTCCCCTCAACAGAGGACAGCTCAGCTGTGTGCAGTGGTCTCCTCCTCGGCAGCACAGGGCGGGTGAGGCTGTCCAGCGCCATCTTCCCAGGATGAAGAAAACGGGACTTTCTGGGGGCAGGGAGATGAGGGTTGGATCGCTCCCAGGGCGCCCTGTGATGGGCATCACGGGAGGGCTGCTGTGGGGGACTGAAGCGCCAGGCTGTGGTTGGGGGGGAAAGTGCAGAGGTGAACAGTACAGCAGAGGAAATTGTCCTGTTGCTCAGGCCGTTACTGCCCCGGGCAGACGGGGCCTGGGGAAGAGGCGATGCTGTGCACGCAGGGATGGTGGGTTTTTTCCTGAGCTAAGGAATTTTATTAACTTTCTTAGGTGATTTTTTTTAAAAAAAGGATGATATACTGGTGGGCATGGTGGTTATGCCCCTCGTAATCCCAGCTCCTCGGGAGGGTGAGGTGGGAGAATCAAAAGTTTAAGGCCAACCTGGGCAACTGAGGGATATCCTCTCTCAGAAAGGCCTAGGAATTGGCTCAGTGGTAGAGTGCTTGCCTAACAAGGCCCTGAGTTCGAGTCTCAGTACTGGAAAAAGAATGACCCAGTGATAGACTGCACCTTCTCTGAAACTAAGCGCCCTGTTAGTTCAGGCCTGAGGCGGGACTCTGGGAGCCAGGAGGCTACAGGCAGCTCCTCGGAGGCCTCTCTTTCCTGCTTGCATGGAGGCGCAGGGGCCCACGGAGGTGGGGTATGTGTGTGACCGAGCTCTCCGTTCCCAGGTCGTGTATGAGAGGTGCGAGAAGCTGCGGCCCACACTGTTCCGGCTGGCGAGCGACACCACTGACGATGACGACGCGCTTGGTAACACAGTTCTGTGGCCCTGGGCACAACATCCGTGGCCCTGCGGGCTGTGCTCTGCAGTGCCAGGGACAAGGCAGAGTGGGCTGGAAAGGGGATGGTTCCAGTTGACTTAGAACTGACCCTCAGAAGAGCCTAGGCCCAAGCAAGGAGTCCGCAGATGTAGGGTCCTAGGGAGAGGTGGAAACTTACACGCTAAGGTAGGCGTGTGGCCAGTTTTTTGTTTGTTCTACTTCATGGAAAATAGGACCCTTCTCTCTGAAGTTGCTCATTGCAACTTTGATTCTTAATGTTTTTCTGTTCCTGATAGTTGTGATAATCTCCAGTTAGATCAGGGGTTAGATCCGGTTAGCAAGAATTTTGACCAGGTTTTGTGGCGCATTCTTTTAATCCCAGCACTGTGGGAGGCTGAGGCAGGAGGATTAAAAATTTGAGCCCAGCATGGGCAATTTAGTGACTCAGTGATCCTGTCTTAAAATAAAAAATGAAAGGGCTAGGGATGAAAGCGTGATGCGAAGGCCCGGGGTTCACTTCCCAGTACCTGGTGTTTTGGGCCGTTTGTTATACAGGTCTGTGGTATCGGGTATCTGCATTTTCTTTTCATCTAACCCACTATTTTCTCAGTGATTACAGTGAAGTCAAAGGTAGTCAAATTTAAGTTTGTAAAGAGCTGGTTGGAACATGCCAGGTAAAAACACTTGCTATAGAATTCAGCCCCATGTTGGCAGTTTGCGATCTCTGTTCATAGCTAGAAAACTGGAGGGCAGTAAGCAGGTTTTCCCTTTCCAGAGGTAGTCCCCGGCATTTTTTTATTGGTACCAGGAATCCAACTCAGGACCTTGCTCTTTCCAGGTAGGCACTTATGCCGCTCAGCTCTGTCTCCTGCCTCTCCAGCACTTTGGCCTGTGGTGTTCTATCTGCCGCTCAGCTCTGTCTCCTGCCTCTCCAGCACTTTGGCCTGTGGTGTTCTATCTACGTCCTCCCAGCCCTGTGGCTCTTCTTCCTCCTAGAATGGATTCATTTGCATTTCAGCCTGACTCTGGGATGCTGGGCTGGCTGCCTGTGCAGTTTTGGAATCCTGGATACTTAGGTCACGTTTTAATTTGGTTGCCAAATTTTCATGGGAAATAACTGGACCTATATTTGCAACTTTAAAAGATTTGCAGGTTAAAAAGCTGCCTCAAATACTGATTTGTTCTCTGAATACCTAAAAGCTTTCTAGTAACTGAATCAAATACTTTTAGATTAATTAAAATTAAAAGTGTCAGTTCCTCATTGAGAGAGCCATAGTTGGAGGGAGTTGTTTTTGTTTTTGAGACAGGGTCTCGCTATGCAGTTCAGGCTGGCTTTAAACTCACTTTGCAGCCCAGGCTGGCTTCTTGTTCACAGCGATCCTCCTGTCTCAGCCTGCTGAGTGCTGGAATTACAGGCATGTGCCACCACGCCCAGCCTGAAAGAACCATAGTTCGAGTGCTTACTGTTGGCTATCATGGTGGACAGTGCAGATGTGGTAAAAAAAAAAAAAAAAAAAAAATTGTCTCTGCCTGCATTGGGAACCAAGAGTTTTAGAGCTCAAGCTGGAGTAGCAGTCTGGGGCAGGAGGCCTGGGGATGCTGAGCTCAGTCGCTGTGAAGGCTGCGGTTTAGAATGCCTAGAAAAGGCTGAGCTTTGGGTAACTAAACTGGGGGTTCTGGTTTTTCTCTCTTTCCTCAGCGGAGATTCTCCAGGCAAATGACCTCCTCACTCAGGGCGTGCTGCTGTACAAGCAGGTGATGGAGGGTCGTGTCACCTTTGGGAACACAGTGACCAGCTTGGTGAGAGACGCACCCATCTCCAGAGGTACGTGCAGAGAGCTGCTTGCTGCCTTCTGCCTTGAGACTGCCCGGTACATCCCAGGGAGGAAGGGGCCTGCAGAGCAGTTGGGGGCGTGGGGTAGAGCTGAGAGCACTTGTCCCTGGCCCCTTGCCTGTGGAAACGCTCTCAGTGGTCCTAATGTCCCAGCCCACTCTTGGCATTGACCTTTGGAATCCAGCCTGCAAGGGGGTAGACCAGTTGTCTGCTTATCAGGAATCGTAGGCCATTTATGATCAGAAACTTCGAAAGGACTGAGCTGGAGCAGCAGCCGTGTCTGCTGCTGCCCAGGCTGATAGGACCTTTGGAAGAGGACTTCTCTCCAGGGTGGGAAGCAGTCCTCTGCCTGCCTCGCTGTCCGATGCAGGCTCGGCTGTGTTTGCCCTAAGCGGAGGTGGGGTGGGGGTGGGCCTGCAGGTGTGGGGAGGCGGGAGAGTGGTGGGATGGGGAGCCCCAAGGGCGCTCTGGCGTGTGACCAGCGTGTCCCAGCCTGTCTGTCCTCCAGTCTTCCAGAGCCCAGCAGGCTGCGTGAAGAGCTGCCCCCTCATTGACCTGGAGGTGGACAGTGGCCCTGAGCAGTCTGGGCCTGTGGCGTCGTCTTTGCTTCATCAGGACCTGGCAGCCTTGGGTGAGAGGGGTTTGTTAGGAGTAGGTACAGTGGTCCTGAGCAGGGAGCGGGGAGCTGGGTTCCCCTCAGGAGCACAGGGCTGCTTTTGGGGAGCCGGGGGTTCTGGGCAGCTAAGAGAAACCCTTAGTCTTGAGTTTGCCATTGGTGTGCTGAGTGGCTGTGGTAGCTCCTTCCTTTTCGTGACCTTGCAAGTGTCCTCAGGACAGATGTCCTGCGGGTCTGTCTGTCAGGTGGAATACAGGTGTTAACCTTGTTCCTTCCTACAGGGATCAGCGATGCCCCCATCCTGAGCAAGGTAGGGAGCTTTTCCCTAGGGGCAAGGTGGGTGGAGGGCCTCTCGAACTTCGACCGTCTTGGTGGGCTCGGAGTTCCAAAGCCCCACCTCATTCATTCTGCCCAGTTCAAATCCGAGGGAGCTACTTCTTGTCCCTCTCCCCGTCTCATGTGGTACCAGGCTTCCGCTTCTGAAAGGTCTGTGCAGGAGTCCTGTGCTCTCGGCCTTGTGCTTCCCTCCTGCTGCAGGACCCACGCTAAGCCTGGGAGTTGGGAGCGTGCCGTGGTTCCATGGCCTGTCGGGAAGCTACCCTTATTGTAGCCATTCCCGGTCTGACAGGTTGCTGGTCCCAACTGCTGTATGGAAAAGAAGGATCCCACCACCAGCACACCCTCCGGAGATGGTCTTCAGCGCCCTTCTGCAGACATGAGCTTCCTGGACCTCCTGTCCCCACAGCCTTCTCCGGGTCCTCTGTGAGTCTTCTGGGCAAGGGAGGCGTCAGGTCTACCTTGTGCACAGAGGCAGGGGCAGGCGGGATGGCCAGGGGCCCTGCCCTTCCCACCCAGGATGTCCTCTGCCTGTGGCTGCTGCCACAGGGCCACCTCTCCCCACTTATTTCCTCATCCGTCACAGGGAAGTGCGTGCTTTGGCCAGGACTTCTACACAAGGTTCCTTTTTTTTTTTTTTTTTTTTTTTTTAATTATAAAGAAAAGAATGGAGGCATATCAACAACCAAACAGACATAAACCAGAGTAACACAAATAAAGGAAATACAAAATTACAGAGAAGATAGCAGGGAATTGACAATGGTTGCTGTTTTACATAATGCTACCTTCACATTTGTTACTGTTACACAAATAAAGACACGTACGATTGATCAGATTGATCAGTCTTCTCCACCCTCATCTCCGTTGTTCTCCCACCCAATCAGTCATCTTCCCTCTGATAACTACTTTTTTGTTTTATTCCTTCCCTCGGGCTCTCACATTGGAGAGGCACATGGCTGCTTCAAATTATGCTGCAGCAAACATAGGTGCACACTAATTACTACGGCACTAGGTGGAAAAGCACCCAACCTCAATGACTGTACGTGCACAGGGACCCGGGGGCCTCGTCGGTCTGCAGGGTCGCCCCCGCTATATGAGGCTCTTAAAAAGAGTCACAGAAAGAAGCAGACGGTGGTGATTTACGCTTGTTTTTCTCAATGGCTGTGTAACTTGAAATTAAGCAGAACTTGATCCTTACAGAAATCTGAAATGGGGGCCCTAAATGCAACTCCCTAAAAAGTGTTTTTGTTTTTGTCTTTTTGAGACAGGGTCTCGCTGTGCAGTTCAGGCTGGCCTTGAGCTGAATTTGTAGCCCAGGCTGGTCTCAAACTCACAATGATCCTCCTGCCTCAGCCTCCTGAGTGCTGGGATTACAGGCGCGCACCACCATGCTTGGCAAAACAGTGTTGAGCATTCTGCCTTTTTTTTTTCTGTATATGGTAGTAATTTGTTGTGGTTTATTTTTATGCAGATGGATCCACATTTGTAAACTGTCCTGTACCCGTGGCTTTACGTTGCACTCTTGCCACTTTTTCCTACTTGTTTATATAAATCTGCCTCGTTTTCTTTAATAGCTACACTGTGTAATGGATTGTGTGAGTTTATTTTTTCTTTTTAGTGTGGATGTATTTAATCATTTCCTTCTTAATAGTGCACACGTGCGCACACACACGTGTGTGTGTGTGTGTTTCCCTTCTTGTTCTTTAGAAAGTCTTAATCACAGACTTAGAATTCTGTACCATTCTTGGTCTCCTTTGATATTTTTCTTTGTAGGAATTATGTTCCACAGAAGAGTATCCCTAAGGAAGTGCCACCAGGTACTAAATCCTCTCCAGGTTGGTCCTGGGAGGCCGGTCCATTGGCTTCTTCCCCTGCCTCGCAAAATACACCTCTGGCTCAGGTGTTTGTCCCATTGGAGTCTGTAAAGCCCAGTAAGTACAGCTGTACCCCTTCATCTTCCTTTTCTGTGTTAGACGCCTGGCTTTTCCATTCCCGATTGGTAGGAGTGGCCCTTACCTTTGGGGAGATGAGTGGTGGATTTGCCCCGGGGGCAGAGGGTGAGGGGAGCCGCTGTGTCCTCCAGCTGATGTTTTCCCTAAAGTCTTGTCTGTCACTGTGAACGATGCCGGCAGGCAGGACTTGGGTAGGGGCTGAGGTCTCCTGCGGGACCCTTGTCTTCCTGTGGAACGCGAGGAGTGATATTTAATATGGCCTGAGATGACAAAGAAGAGTGGGAGTAGCAGGGAAGATGTGGCTTGCGATCTTCTCTCTAGGGCTCTTGTTAAGTAAGAAAAGTGATGTCACGTCCATTGTAAAGGAAAGGAAACCAGAAGACCCAGCCAGTGAAGGTGATGCCTGTGGTCAGCACAGCAGGTCTGGAGCAGGAAATACCCCGTGCTTGGCACCGGGGCTGTGCTCTTCTGGGGCAGAGCCCCCTGGGCGAAGGCGGAGTGCGCAGGGCCTAGGACCAAGGAGGGGAGTTTGAACATTTGGGAAGCAATGGGTACCCTGTGCACATCTGCTTGACTAATCCCTGACTTAAAAGATACTGCATATTTGCTGTCAATTTCCTGTTTTCAAAAATGACTGTCACAGTCATGTAAGATGGTAACATTTAGACAAGTGGGTAAAGCATATGGGAATCCTATATTAGTTTTGTAACATTTATAAGTCTCAGATAATTATAAAACAAAGTTACAAGTGGAAGTTAAAAGCACAATACTGTTCATGTTCGGTGTGAGCCTCCAGCCCTGTGGATGCCCCATGCACTCTCCTAATTCAGCCCCTCCTTACAGAACAGTGAAACGTGTGCAGTGGGTTTAAAAGTTCGATCTGCATTATCAGCCCCTCCTCACAGTCACTGTTTGCCCTGTGCTCTCGCTGCCACCCAGACTTCAGGGGTATCTTCAGGCTTTCTAATTCTTGACAGTTTCATAAAACTATGTATTTTTTATTTTTTTGGTACCAGGAATTGAACTCAGGACCTTGCACTTGCCAGGCAGGTGCTATGCCACGGAGCTATGTCTCTGGCCCAAAACTAGGTTTTTATTTTATTTTATTTTTATTTATTTATTTTATTTTTTGTCTTTTTGAGACAGAGTCTCAATATACAATTCAGGCTGGCATTGAGCTCACTTTGTAGCCCAGGCTGGCCTCGAACACGCAACAAACCTCCTGCCTCAGCCTCCTGAGTGCTAGGATTACAGGTGTGCGCCACCACGCCTGGCTCGGTTTTTATAATAGGCATTTTCATGAGTGATGTTTGGTGTGTGGTAAGGATCTTCAGTCCTTGCCTCTGAGTGAAAGTTCCTCTTTGAGACGAGCTGCAGAGTGGGCGTGTTCCACTTAGTTTTCCACTATAAGAGAGTAACTCTTTGGTCTCTTCATTTTCAGGTTTTGTTTCCCATACTGTTTTCAGTCTTCTGTTTATAATTAGTAATTGTGAGATATTCCATTCACTGTTTAAAAATATGGGGGGGAAAATCAGACTTTAAATGTACGTAAGATTAATTCTCTAGTAGGAAAAGTATGCTCCAAAATAGCACAAAGTAAGACCAGGTGAACTATGTAGTCTTTTTTAAAAAAAAACAAAACACACATGTACATGATCTTTTTTCTGTTTCTTTTATTCTACTCCAGTAAATACGTCTTTGATGTAAATGCAAAGCATTTCTTCTCGATTAAACCATAGATGTAGACATAGTGTAACTCAATAGTATAATAAAAAATTCAAATTAAAAAATTTCCCCAGATGGTTAGTCACTTGGGTGTTTTTTTGTTTGGTGTTTTTGAGGCAGATTCTTGTTATGTAGTTCAGGCTGGCCTTGAACTCACTATGTAGCCCAGGTAGCCTGAAACTCATGGCAGTCCTCCTGCCTCAGCCTCTCAAGGGTTGGGATTACAGGTGTGTGCCACTTTGCCTGGCTGGGTGCCATTTATCGAATCAGCTGCTGATCTTCACAGTGCTTTCTCTTTATGTTAAATTCTTGTGTTTGGGTCTGTTCTGCATGGCTCTGTTTTATACCACTTGACCCCAGTTGGGATTTCGTCTCAATCCACAACACAAACAGAGGCATCACTGACCTTTGTATTTGCTGGTTAGTCTCATTTATATGTCCCTGCCTTGCATTAACATTAGAATCACTTCTTAGCTAAATTAAAACAATCTTTTTGGTATTCTCATTAAATCTATTAACTTGAGGTTTACTTTCTGTATACTTTTGTACAGCTGAGTGTAAGGATGGGTGTGGTCACGTGTAGGCAGTCAGAGAGGCCAGAAAGAAATAAGCCTGAGTGTCTGTGCTGCTTATTTCCAGGTAGTCCAAGGAGTGTTCATTTCTTGGCATTTCATATTGTCTGTAGTGTTCAGGCATTATTTTAATCATAGCTGTGTTTCCTTTGGAAAGGTTATTTTTTTTTTAAAGCCTGGTAATCTGCTTAGGATGGTTGGGTGATGAAGAAAGGTCAGTTTGGAGGGCTGCGGGGTCCAGACATGTGAGGACTTGGCTCGTGGTGGTACGGAAGGGTTCAGTCCAACAGCTGCAGAAGCAAAGGCAGTGTTGATAACGTGCAGATCTCTCATGCTTGGCTGTCGGGAGATACGCAGTGGTGCTAACCCTTCTGGTTGGGTCCCTCCTTGCCAGGCAGCCTGCCTCCTGTTATCGTGTATGACCGGAATGGTTTCAGGATTCTGCTCCACTTCTCCCAGACGGGGGCTCCGGGCCACCCAGAGGTGCAGGTGCTGCTGCTGACCATGATGAGCACTGCCACCCAGCCTGTCTGGGACATCATGTTCCAGGTGGCGGTGCCAAAGGTGAGTCCTTTGCTGCTGGCTAGTGGCTTTGAAATGTTCATGACTGGAAATTCATTTTTGAGCACAGCTCCTTTGTTGGGACATGGATGGTTCGGTAAAAGAGATCATTTGCATTCAGACTAGTTCGAAGATAAAATAGGAATTCTGTTGCCTCCCTTAACCAGGGCTTCCTGAATATCTGCCTTAAAGTAGCAGTTGATCCAGGTGGGTTTGTAAGTAATTCCTGAGGCTCTCTTTCTACTTCTTGGTGTTGCTCTCCTTTTGGGGACCGTTCTGTGACAGTCTTGCGCAGAGCAGGAGCAGGACTACAGCAGCGCTGGGGTTACATGACCCTTAACTAACTCTGGTAATCACAGAACGAAAACCCAGAGCCAGCTGTGGGGCTGGGCACCTGCTGTCCTAGCTACTGGGGAGGCTGAGGTTGGAGGTAGTACAGACTGCATCTCTTAAAGCAAAAAAGAAACTGACCTGCTGTGAAGCATGCATATTGCCTGTCCAAGAAAGGGACCTGATTGCCTACCTGGGACCACTAACTTGTGGCCAGGTGTCTTGTTTACTTTTTTCTCGTTGCTGAGACAAAATGCCCAACACCCAAAATGAAGGAAGGAAAGGTCTGTTTAGCTTACAGTTGGTGGAGGTTTCAGTACATACTTGGCTGGTTCAGAGGCAGAGGGCAAACGTTCATGGCAGCAGAGCAGAGCAAAAACAACCAGCAAAAGGGAGGAATGGCTGCAAGCAGCCTCTTTCCTTCCCTCCCTTACATTGTAAACAGGCTACCCCCACCCATGCCCTCCTCTCCCACAGGCTCAGGATGTATATACAAAGTAAGCGCCCTGGCTTCCTGCTGAGTCACTCAGCCAAACCTCTAGACTCCCCAAGTTGACTCAATGTATAAACCTGATATATCTGGCCAGCTCGGAATATACCTCCATACTTTTTCCAGGGAAACAGGGACTGACTGCTTAATAGCTGTAACAGTCACAGAGCAAGGGCAGGTACTAAAAGGAAAGAGTCAAGGCAGATGTTAGAGGTGTGTTCTCTAATCTTCATGGTTGACTTGAGGGAATGTACTTGTTTTGTTTTTGTTTTTGTTTTAAGACAGGTTCTCGCTTTGTAGCCCAGGCTAGCCTGGAATTCACAGCAATCCTTCTGCCTCAGCCTTCTGAGTGCTGCATTTCCAGGCGTGTACCACTATGCCTAGCACATGTACTGTTATTATGAGATACCAATACAAGTCTAGGAAGTTAAATATGTTAGCCTAGGTCCCAGGGCTAACAAGAGGCAGAGTGAAGATTAACTCATTTGTTTATTGCAGTACTAGGGATTGAATTCAGGGCCTTTGTACTGAGATACATTTCTAGACCTTTTTTCATGACACAGGGTTTCACTATGCAGTTCGTGCTGGCCTCAAACTCACTTTGTAGCCCAGGCTGGCCCCAAACTCACAGTGATCCTCCTGCCTCAGCCTTCTGAGTACTGGGATTACAGGTGTGTGCTACTGCACCCGGCCTCCCTGCCCTGTTTTACTTTGAAGCAGGTTATTACTAAGTTTCCTAGGTCAGGGTTAAAACATGTGCCCGTATTATAGGCCCACGCCCCCATACTTGTCTCAGGATGTGCGCTGGCGGTTTACGCTGCTCGTCAGGTGCCAGCTGTTGACTGCATGTGCAGGTACCTGTGCATGTACAAGCTAGGGGCCTTGGTGCATCCAAAAGGCAGGCCTTTGAGATGGCATTAGTTAGGGGGAGCTATCTGCGTGAACTCGCGCTAGGGCCTCAAGGACCCATCTCTTCTGCGAGGGGTGGTGTGGAGGCTGAGCTCCTGTTCGCCTGGTCTCCTTCCCTGAGACTTCCATGGTCAAGGGAGAGTTACATGTTGGGTTTTCTCCCGACAGTCAATGCGAGTGAAGCTGCAGCCAGCGTCCAGCTCCAAGCTTCCTGCATTCAGTCCCCTGATGCCTCCAGCTGTGATCTCTCAGATGTTGCTGCTTGACAATCCACACAAAGTATGTTCCGATGTCCTTGCTGGCAGGGAAACGGGGATCCCTGAGCTGTCGGGAGGGCACTATGTTGCTGGAGAGAAGTATCTGAGGCCTGTGTTGAAGTCTTGGGTGGGGCCGGTGGGGTATGGAACATCACTTGCTAGAGTCTGATTTTCTTTGGGGTTTATTAAAAGCAGATCAGTGATGGACTGCTGTAGCTGAGACTCAAGGAAGTGATCAGATACCACAGAGCCTCTGACGGAGGGAGTCTGTCCTCCTGTCCTCCTTAGTCCTTCTGAACAGTGGTCTGTCTAAGCCCTGCAGAATGCAGAAGGCTCCCAGGGTACATGTTTGGCTTCCAGAGAGGCTAGACCAGGGTGTCCAGCTCATAGTTGCTGCACGTCCTCATTTAGGTTATTCTTGGCAACTCTTGGGTGGATGAGTGGTTTGGCTTGGGGCTGGCCTCTGTCGTTCCCCTCTGATTTAATACCCACGTCTCTTCTATCCCAGGAACCTATCCGGTTACGGTATAAGCTGACATTCAATCAGGGCGGACAGCCCTTCAGTGAAGTTGGAGAAGTGAAAGACTTTCCTGACCTGGATGTCTTGGGGGCAGCCTAGCTTTTCACAAGATGGATCCTTCAAGTCAAGCTCTGGCCCACGTTCTCTTGCTGTCTTGTTGGGACTCGTCACAATGATTCCGTGCAGAGTGCCAAGAGCACTATCCTGATGTTAGGCCCTGGATACCAACCTCTGATCGTTCCTCAGAGCCTGTGCCTGTGTGTCCTCGGGCTGGGGTGGGGCGAGCAGGGCTGGGGCCACGGGCAGTGGGGGAGATGCCGAGTGTTTCAGGTGACTGTCTCTGCTGCAGTCTTGTTTGTGCATGCTGGTTGTCCCTGCCTCAGGTGGGAGGTTTTATAAGCCAAAGTTTTTTTCATGTATTGTTATCTGGTCATTCATCCACCCTGTGCCTTGTCAGCCTTTGAAAGTCTTGGTTGTTCCCAGGCTGCTGTTCTCAGGGACCTCAGAAGGGACCTGGTTGGTCTTGGGGCAGAGAGTGTCAGCTGAGCCTCTCTCTACCAAGAAAGACCTTGTCTCCATTGTCAGTCATGAATGCTGCTTGTGTGTGCCTAGAAGGACCTCCCGGACAGTGCTTGCTGTGCTGTTTCCAGCAGAGGGGCTGCTGCGAGCCCAGAAGACCACTCTTGCCGAGCCAGTCCTGTCCTCCACCACCGTGCCTTAGAACTGCCCTTGCTGGAGCCTCTGGGGCCAGGGAGAGTAGACCCCAGCCCAGCACAGCCCTTGGGCTCCTTGGGGTGAGCAGCCTGTCTGGGCCCTTACTCAGGACCCTCATTTCTTTCCTCCTCCTCCCACCCTACAAGCATTCTCTCAGATCCTGCTGTGACACCATGCTAGTTACAGATCACAGCTTGCGCATTAGCGCCTGCCCGTCGACTTCACGGCACGGTGGGGAGGTCTGGTGTAGACAGACATGAAGAGAGCCCATGACTGAAGCAGTGACTCCACGCAGAAAGCCATTGAATAAACACCACGTAGCAAATCCGCCTTCTGGAATGTTGAGTGAACAGGAGAGAGAGCCAGCTGCATTCAGGGCAGCAGGCCGGTGGAGAGCCGTCTCCTGTGAAGCAGGAAGGCACCACGCAGGATGTATCGCCTCTCAGGGAAGTGCAGAGCCTTGAAGATCTGGGGCAAGGGGGATGTTCAGGCTTATAGAGTACTTAGTGGGCGCCTCCTGTGTGCTAGGAACTTCGATGTGCATGTTTACCAGGTCCTGCTTGGCCAGGTCTATAGAAGGTGTGAGTCCAGCGGAGGTGGATTAGGTAGGGCCGGGGGTAGGCAGGAGTCTGCCTCTGAGACAGTGATGTTCTGTCTGGAGCTTGTAGTCATGAGCTCTGCTGCTCTGACAGACCTTTTCACTTCCACATGTAATTAGAGGTCTGGGCTGCTGTGGTGGTGCAGGCCTGTTATCCTAGCACTCCGGAGGCTGAGGCAGGATCACCGCCAAGTTTGAGGCCAGCCTGGGCTACATAGTGAGTTCAAGGCCAGCCTAAACTGAACTATGCTGTGAGACCATCTCAAAAAAAAAAAAAAAAAAAAAAAAAAAAAGTCTGCCAACATTATTTGGTGGGAATGGGTTTGCTAATTTTTAAGCAAATATGAAAATGTATAAAACAAATGGGGGTGGGTTCTTTTGACATAATTCGTGTGAGACTTTAATCCAAAGTGATATTCAAGTGTCCTTAGCTTTTATAGGTTCCATAGCTGTTACATAAAGTAACATCACAGCCACCTATGCCTATGAAGAACTTGTCATGGGACACATGAGAACACTGGCTTTTCTCCTTTAGTTGGAAGGTGAACTCAGGCATGTACCTGAGGCTCCTTCCGTTTCCAGGAGAGAACGGCACTCTGCCTTGGGAGTTGGACAGAACATGGGCACCACTTGGCCCGGCCCGGCCAAGCACTGCTGTGGGCTCTGCAGAGACAGTGGTGGTGACAGTCCTGGAGGGGGCGCTTCAGATCTGTGTGTCACACTCTCAAGGGTGCCACTGTTGCTTCTGACTCCCAAGAACAGAACCCACTGCTCCTGAGACTTACTGGATCCTAGGTTCCTGCTTCATCTGCATCCGCTCAATTTCGTTTCATGTAGTATGTTTTCTAAATACTACCACATCCAAGCTGGGCACGGTGTCACACGCCTGTAATCCCAGCACCCTGGGAGCCTGAGGCAGCAGCACTGCATTTGAAGCCCAGCCTGAACAGTTTTGCAACTTAGCAGGACCCTGTCTCAAAAATAAAAAAGGGGCTGGAGCTGTTGTTCAGTGGGAAGATCTTGAGTTTTATCCGCAGTACTGGGGAGGGAAATACTTAAGTAGAAAACTAATACCAGACAAAACTTTGAAGACGATATTGCTAGAGATGAAAGTACATTTAATAATAGTATTTATGTTAATATCTTGGAAGATGTAAAAATGATCTATGGAGCCCCAAATGCCTGAAGTGAAAACAGGAAAATGGACTATTCCACAATAATAGTTGGAGATTTCAATGCCTTATTTTCAATAATTGGTAGAAGAACTAGACAGAATATCAGCAAGGATGTAAAACAGTTGAACACCACCAATCACCAGCTTTACCCAGGACTGCAGAGACTCTATTAATTGCATGGGGTATTTTCCAGGACAGACCAAAGTTAGGACACAGTCTTACTACATGTAAAAGGGTTTAAATCATATAAAGATTTTTTTTTTGGAGAGGGGTTTGGTTTTTGAGATAGGGTCTCACTGTGTAGCCCAGGCTGGTCTTGAACTCAATCCTCCTGCCTCAGCCTCCAATGTAGTGGGATTACAGGTGTGCACCACCACACCTGGTACAAAGTTTTTCATATAACCACATGGAATGAAATTAGAAATTAACAGGAAACCCGAGAAATACTCGATTAAATGGATTTTTAAAATTGGTGTCGTCTAGATGTACATAGTAACGTTCATCATAGGGAGTTTGTATCCATACACGGTGAATCTTCCTGTCGCCTTTTCCCCACCCCCTTTCAAGCCTTTGTCCCCTCCTTGTGTATGGCAGCTTGGTTTCCCTTTCTGTCCCGTTTTTATTCTTGTCTCTTCTTTACACACTCAGATACTTCCAAGGGTTAAGTCACACGTGAAATTAGAAAAACAAATTTTTTCCAGACAGGGTTTTGCTATGTGGCTCGTGAACTCACTAGCCCAGGCTGGCTTTGAACTTGAAGGATTCTGCTGTGACCTCCCAAATGCTGGCAATATAGGTGTGTCCCACCATGCCCAGCTAATTAGAAAATATTTTGAATCAAAATACATCAGCATTTGAGGACATCAATAATTTTAAATGGCTCTATAGAAGAGATTTCAGGTCAGTAACCTAAGATTCCTTCAATGTGCTAGACAAGTAAACTAAGCTCAAGAAAGCAGCAGAAAGGAAACTGATCAGTGACTGAAGCCCGGGGGAGTGGGGCACGCTGGTAATCCTTGAGTTCTAGGAGGCGGAGGCAGGAGGATTGCCCAGAGTTTGAGGTTAACTTGGAAGTAGTAAGATCCTGCCTCCGAGGGAAAAGATACAAATTTTAAAAAAATTTACAAAGGAAAACATGATTCTCTGAAGTGACTAATGAAATTGCAAGTGTCAGCTAGCTCAGGGACCCCTAGCTCCCAGATCCCTGTCCTATTAGAAACCAGGCTGAGTAGCAGGAGGCAGTCACCCGGTTAGCCAGTGCAGGCTCACTTGTGTTCACAGCCTCTCTCCACCCCTCACGTTACCCCCCGAGCTGCTCCTGTCTGGTGAGCAGTGGCGTCAGGTTCTCACCAGCATGTAATGCCTACTGTGAACTGTGTGCTTGAGAGACCTAGACTTCTGATAATCTGAGGTGGGATGCCAGCACTGGGGAGCAGGTGCAAATACAGACGGGCAGCACAGAGAACTGAGTGCACAGTGACACAGATCAGTTTCTTAGGGACATCTAAACCTTACCAGTGAGCAGCAAGTGACCAGTTGCCCCTGGTGGCGAGCTTCAGAGAGGTGGGTGACAGGATGTGCTCCAGTTTCGCGGTTACCCCTTGCCGGTGCTGCTTTCCCATAGTGCACACTTCAGTCGGTTCTGGCAAACCCACAGGCTAACCTGGCCAAAATGAATAGAAACCAGACATCTCGGGAGAGTTTCTTTTGAAAGGGGCAAGGCCTAGTGGAAGCTTAAAACTGCCGGCAAAAATAAAGTGCCTTTAAAGGAAGATCCTGCGAGTCATATTACAGGTTCACTGCAGTGTCTGTATTCTCCGGGTACATTTTTATAGTCTGGTGATGGTAACCAGTGCAGCTATGGAAGCTTCAAAACTGCACCCTGCTGTAAAGGGTGAACCTGGGGAGCTTTTCAAAAGAAGAAAATAGTATAGAGAACAGCAGTACCTGAAGACCAATGCTTCATCCAAAGTGTTGGTACTAAGAAACGTTCCTTACTGGATAACTGCATTGCTAACGCTAAGAGGCCCTTTACTACTGGAGAAAAGCTGATTTCCATGTTAAGGACATTCACTGTGAACCTTTAGGAGAGGACGCAACTGAAAAGAGCATGCGTTTCCCTTTTGGCCAGCCTGATGAGGAGAACTGATGAAATCGAAGACATAATTGTCAGGGTTCGTGAATCGGTGGGGTACACAATCCAGGGTGATGTGTCTACTGATGTGCACAAGGCAACTGCTTATTCCTGTGTGATGTTTTTCAATGTGATGTGCGCATGTTACGTGCACTTTTGTTGCAAACCAACATCATAGCTGCAGAGCTATTGAGGACTTTGCATATCAGCAACGCTTAATTGGTCATTTTGTCTCAGTGTGGGTAGTGTGGCTGCTGCGACTGGGCTTCTGGTTTCACTGCTAAGGACTCTGAGTGAGTCTGTTCTGCCCTCCATAGAGAAATGCTCTAGCCAAAAAAATGTCCCCTGAACTGATTGCTTTGCAGGATGTGATTACAATGATCAACATTAAAGTACAAGCTGGGTGTAGGGGCGCATTCCTGAAATCCCAGCACTTGGGAGGCTGAGGCAGGAGGATTGTCACAAGTTCCAGACCAGCCTGGGCTACAAAGTGAGCTCAAGGCCAGCCTGAACTGCAGAGTGGGACCCTGTCTCAAACAAAACAAAAAAAAAACATTAAAGTACATGCCCTAACTCATTGGCACAGCTCTTCAAAGAGACAGGTGCATAGCAGTGTTATACGTTATATAGACGTGAGATTCTTAAAGTGACATCGCCGGCCAGAGTGTTTGAGTTATAAGAGCTCATACAGAGAAAAAGTTACCACTGGCAGCACATTTCACTGACACAAAGTGGATCAGAAAACTTGTTTGTGTGACACACTCATCACTCATCCTGCTCAGTGAATGCCAGCAGTCACTTCGGGAGAATGGCAGCTGTGGTCAAACTGGCATATTCAAAGTGGCTTCGGTCAAAGCCAAACTGGCAGTAGTAGGAGCGGTGAGTGAACAATGGAATTTTGGACATCTTTCAAACCAAAAATTTTTTTTTGAGACAAGAGTCTTGCTATGTAGTTCAGACCGGCCTAAAACTCATTCTGTGTCCAGGCTATCTGAGAACTCATGTCATGGCAATCCTCCTGCTTCAGCCTCCCAAGTGCTGGGACTACAGGTGTGCACCACTACACCCAGCTAAAACAGATTTTGATACAGACTCAGCAAGGGGCACCTTCCTCCCAGCAGGTGCCTGATCACTCACCTCCACTTTCACAAGAGTGAACATTGCCTCCCTACCATGAAAGACCCCCCCCCACCTCCAAGCTGGGAAAGGATGGATCTGGGACCTATTGTGAGTCAGGTGCATTACTGTGTCCATGCTGGAAGAGGAGCAACTGCCGGAGAGTGCAAGTGACAGTGGCCTCAAAGCTGTGTTTGAGACAGCTTCAGATCTCTGTGTTCTGGATTAAAGTCAAGGTGGAATCTCCTGGAACTTCCAGGCTTCGCAGAAGCGCTGAGAAGCCTCCTCCCATTTCCAGCAACCTGTTTCTATGAAGCAGGGTTTTCTGTGGTGACAACAAACTGTCTAGTTGCAGGGAAACAAGTTCAGGGCCTGATTCTGCATTATGGTGAGTTGTAATGGAAAAAAAGCACACAATAAATAATGCACTCAGTCCTGAAACCATCACTCCCAGCCCCAGCCCGCGGAAAAACATCTTAAAACTAGGAAGAGAAGGGGAATTTGTTTAACATGAAAAAGTGTTTGAAAAATCTACAGTTGGCATACTGAATTGTTTAAGACTGTTAAAGACCCATGCTCAAGATTTTGGACAAAGCAGGATGTTTTGTTGTTTTTTTTTTTTTTTGGTACTGGGGGTTGAAACTGTATCCTTTGCACTGAACTGTATCTCCAGCTCTTCTAAATTTTGAGATGAGGCTTTGCTAAATTGCTAAGCTGCTCAGGCTGGGCTTGAATTTGTGATCCTCCTGCCTCAGTCTCCCAGAGTGCTGGGCCACCATCCCAGCTGAGGGTGTCTCCTTTTTCCAGTACAACACTGTCCTGGAGTTTCTAACCAGTTCAATTAGGAAGAAGACAAAAAAGGGCCTCTGTATTAGAAAGGGGAAGGCGAGGCTATTCACAGGTGACATGACCTGTACGTGAGCATGTCCCAGAGACATCTGCAGGTAATGGAACAATAAATTTAGCATGGTCAAAGGGCACCAGATAAACGTACCAAAATGATTATTTCTATACCAAGAAACAATATAAAAATGATTTTCTTCACAGAAGCATTAAAAGGCATGGAATACTTGTAAGATGCACAATGAAAACTGCAAACTTCTGAGAAGGAAGATATAAATCCAAGGTTCTCAACAAGGTGTGATTATTTCCACAAAGGACTACATGGCTGTATGTGGAGGTAATTTTGGCTGTCGCATCTTGGAGGGGTTGCTGCTGGCACCTACTGAGTAGAGGCCAGGGCTGGACAATATATACATGTGTGTTTTGTTTTTTTTGGACAGGATTTCAGTATGTAGTTCACACTGGCTTAAGCTCACTATGTAGCCCAGGTTGACCTCAGACTGAGGGCAGTCCTCCTGCCCCAGCCTCTCAAGTGGTGGGATTATGGGGATGCACCACCCTGCCTAACAAAATTTACTATTGTGAGGATGGCAATTCTGAAATTGATCTGTAAATTCAACATAGTCTTTTTAAAAATTCCAGCAGAATTTTTTTTTTGTAGAAACCAATAAGCTGATTATACGATGGAAATGCAAAAGGCCTGGAGTAGCAAATCAAATTTTATTTTATTTTATTTTGAGATAGGATCTCACTCTATCTCAGGCTGGCCTCAAATTCAGCAATCCTGTCTCAGCCTTCTTAGTGCTGGGGTTACAGGGGTGTGCCACCACATCTGGTGCAAAACAACTTTTAAAATCAAGTAGGACAACTTAACAGGTTTCAAAATTTACTATAAACTACAGTACTCAGGAGAGTTTAGTATTAGCACAATAGGCATATAAATAATAAAACAATTAGGTCAGTTGACTTGACACAAATTTGAAGGCAATTCAAGGGAAAGTTTTCAACCAATAATCCTGATACAAAATTTATCTCCATGTTAAAAGTTCAATCAAAACAAATTTTAGACAATATATATACACACACACACACACACACATACACAATGAACTCAAAATTGGCACAAACTTTTTTTTTGAGGCAGGGTCAGAGCAAGACCATGTCTCAAAAAAAACCAAAAGTATTTACAAATTATACCTGTAGTAAAGGCATTATATTCAGAATATGTAGAAAACTTTGACAAAGCAGTAACACAAAGACAACTTCTTTTGAAAATGGGCTAAGATTTGAATGGACGTTTTCCCAAAAAAGACTTAAGAACGGCTGATGAGCGAAGGGAAGGTGCTCAGCATTATTGGTCATTGGGGAAACGTCAGTGAAAATGGTGAGACACCACTACATACGAAATACTGGTGAGAGCAGAAGCCAGAGCCCTCATAATGGTTGGGGACGTAAGATGTTACAGGCACTCAGGGAAAGTTTGGCAGTGGTTTTTTTTTTTTTTTTTTGATATCAGGAATCAACCTCAGGACCTTGGGCTTGCCAGGCAGGTGCTTATGCCACTGAGCTATCTCCCCAGCCTTGGTAGTGTCTTAAATGAAATGTACAACTCCACAACTCCATTTCCAAGAGCCTACCCAGTAGAGGTGAGAACATGTTTACACAAAGACATCTATAAAAGGTCAACATTATGTATACTTGCCCTAAACTAGAAATAATATAAATGTCCATCAGCTAGTAAGTAGATAAACTGTTACTGCATTAACATAAGCAGATGTTAGTGTTACATCCATAGAACAAAATTGTATCAACATGAGCAAATTACTGATTCATGGAAGAACAGGGATCTCAAAAGTCATTTTAGTGTACTTACACTTAGTGGATTTTGCATCCTGTAAATTATCCATAAAAGGCTGGTGACACAGCTCAGTGGCACAAGTGCTTGCCTGGCAAGTGCAAGGTCCTGAGTTCAATTCCCTTCCCAGTACCAAAACCCAAACAAAACAAATTATCCATAAAAGTAACAAAAAGTTAGCTCTTCAAAGTGGGTTCCTATTCTAGAGGCAGCTAAGGTTTCTGTTTGGTTTGGATTTTTGATACAGGGTCTCACTGTGTAGTCCAGGCTGGCCTTGAACTCAGCGCTATCTGCCCCAGGTGCTGAGATTACAGGCAAGCGCCGCCACGCCCAGCTTCTTGATCACTTTGCTCAAGCCAATGCTAATACACTCGCGTTCCCACTTTATGGATTTCGGTTCTTGGGTATATAGCGTCTTCATATGAATTATCGTATGCATTTAGAATCAGAGCATGCCTCTGGTGAAAATGAAAAAAAAAAAAAAAAAAGCAAGATTATTCGCAACTACACACATTAAGTTGTAAGAGTTTTGGCTCCTATGACAAAGGAACCTTCCCGGATGGTCTCCTTTCTGGTGGCTGTTTTAGGCCAGAAGAAACAGAGAAACAAGACTGGCGGGCTATCCTGTAGCGTCCCAGGAAAGGGGCGAGCGTGACACTACCAGGCCGGCTACGGAGGCTTTCCCCGCTCCCTTTAGGAAGGTAGTGAAGTACCAGGGCCAAGCTGCCTCGAGTTCAAATGCCGCTGGTGCCCGTTCTAGCGAGGCGTCTGAACAAGCTTAACTGCCTCAGTGTTAGTGTGGCAGTACTCACAGGACTATGAGGAGTAAATGAGCTAATACGACTTCACAGTAAGTACACGGTTTAGCGCTCGCAGAAGTAGGGCGCCCTCACCCCCACTGAGCTCTCCCTCCAGTCACGTTAGTTTTACTAGGAGCTCGCCTAACCGCCCCAGTCACCATAGCAACGGCCACACACTTCCGGAAGAAGTACGGCGCGCGGCGAGGGTCAGGCCCGCCGCAGCCAGGAAGGACGGACCGAGGGGCTGCGGAGCATTGGGGTCTGACTCTGAGGGTCCGTCGCGCAGCCTCGGGCGAAGCCGCGCGCTGTCTCAGGGCCCCCTCCTTCTGTGTCCTCGCTGCGGCCAGCAGCCGCCGCGGGCGGGCAGGACGCGGGACGCAGGCCGCGCCGCCATGGATTTCTCCAGGTTCCTGGCCGACGACTTCGATGTGAAGGAATGGATTAACGCGGCCTTCCGGGCGGGCCCGCAGGAGGCCGCGGCGGGGAAGGCGGATGGCCACGCGGCCACGCTGGTGATGAAGCTGCAGCTGTTCATCCAGGAGGTGAACCACGCCGTGGAAGGTGAGCGCGGGCCCGAGCCGGCGGGAGGCGGCCCCGGGGCTGGGTGCGCGGAGCCGGGGCGAACCTCCCGGCCGGGCGCGCGGCTGTCGTTAGCGCGCTATTACTCTGGACTTCAGCCTCGTTTCTCCGGTAGTGCAGCAGCGTTTCCTTTTAAAACCGAAGCCAGGCCGGATGTGGTGGCGCACGCCTGTAATCCCAGCTCTCGGGAGGCTGAGGCAGGAGGATCATTGCGAGTTCGAGACCAGCCTGGGCTACAAAGTGAGCTCAAAGCCAGCCTGAACTGCATAGTGAGACCCTGTCTCAAAAAGACCGGAAAAAAAAAAAAAAAACCGAAGCCACCTCCATGCCCGGCAGGAAGCGCCTGTTGCCCCCTCCTCTGCAGTGCTGGAGGTTGAACCCAGAGCCCTCACACTGAGATGTGTCCCCGACCTTTTTACATTTTGAGACAGAGTCTGTTGCTATAGTTGCTGAGTTGTCCGGCCTGGGATTGAATTTGGAATCTTCCTGCCTCAGCCTCCCAAAGTGCTGAGATTACAGGCGTGCATCACCACTCCCAGTAAGAGGCACTTTGGGGAGTATGAAATAGTAGTCAACTGATCCTTACACTTGGCGAAAACAAATGAAAGGTGTATAGAAATGACCGAGTCTGAGAAACACTTTAATGGATCTTCATGTTACGTGAGGAAGATGAACTGGGTTGGATAGAGACTTCACCATTTTTAAAGGATAGTTGACTGTAAAAAAAAATAGTGTCTGCCAACAACCATTCCGTGTAATTTCTTGACCTAACTTTTATTGGCTATATGTTGATTCCATAAATACTGTGTGCCAGCCCTTCTGCTAGGCGCTGTTGGGAAGACCAAACAGATCCTCCCACCAGAAGCCAGAAGCCAGTAATTCTGTACATAGACCTGTGTTTTATACATAGCCTGTTGTTTAAGAATGGGGACGGAAGGGTAGTTACCTCAGTGCAAAATCTTTGTTTGTACTTTGCAACTTTCAGTAACTTACAGAGCATCTCCTGTGCTTGTATAGGGATGTGGGCACTGGGACAAAGTTAATCTTTCTGCAGCCTGCTGTGTGTGAGGAAGGCAGGTAAACATTACAGTGCAAGATGGCTTTACGGGAAATGGAATCTGGAGCCCCGAGAGCTGGGAGCTGGGAGGAGGGTGCAGCATTCTCACGTCTGGGAGAATCACAAAGGGCTTCCCTTACGTTAGGCCTTAAAGGAGATTTCATACACACACACACACACACACACACACACACAATATTAAGAACATAACAGATATTTGAGGGCTTGATATATGTCAGACACTGAGTGCTTTATATGCATTAACAAAATGATCTAAAAAACCCTCTCCCCTTGGGAATATTTGGAAATTGGTGGGCTGGCCTTTGGAACTGTGGAGAAATCTCACCATGATGGACATTTGGTAGAAGGACCTAGCAGTGTTTCGTGTGCTGTGGTGCTTGGGACAGGCCAGCACAGTGGGCAGTTATCCCGGCCAAAACGTTAACAGTGTTCCGTGTGATGATCAGTGCAGACCTGACTAATTCTACCACCTGGGCACAGTTGTTATTCCTGCTGTAGAAACAGACTCAGAGAAGTACTTTGTCCACAGCATGATGCCAGTGAGTGAGGGATCCTGGATTTGAACCCAGGCAGTGGTTCTAGAGCCCAAACTCTTGAACTGTTATACTTCACTGCCCCTCTGTTATAAAGGGAGAGGGAGCAGTCATTCAAAGGCAATGGATGTACAGTGGTCTCACCATTCTTGAAAGGGTGAGGAGTTCAGCTGCACAAATAACATCAATAAATAATAGACATTAGTTTTGCTATTATTGCTGGATCACATTTTCTGGGGACCACACTAGCTGACGGATTTTTTTTAAACCAAAAGATATTTAGAAATTTATTTGAATTTCTATCAAAAATACAAAGATAAGCCAGACGTGGTGGTATATACTTGTAGTCCCAGCACTGGGGAGGCTGAGGCAGGAGGATCACTGCAAGTTCGAGGCCAGCTTGGGTTGCCTAGTGAGTTTAAAGCTAACCTTGAACTACATAGTAAGAAGCTGTCTGGAAAACCCCAGAAAAACAAACCAAAAACAAACACCCCCCCCCAACAAACAGACGAACAAGATAATACACATTTCATGGTGGTTTCCCAAAGTCTTCAAATTAAGAAAACAAGAACAAAGACACATAAACCAAACCTCGAAGATTTCTTATTTGACCATCATCCAACTGTAGTGCATCTGTTTTCCAAAAGCATCCTTTAAGAGTTTAGAGATTTGATCAGATTGCTCATTTACTATGCAGTCGTGAATATCATTTCGATCCTAAACCTTGAGACATAATCTTAGGTGGTGGCTGTGGGGTGTTTCGCTTTGTAGTGGGGATTGAGCCCGGGGCCATGCATGCTAAGCAAGCACTCTACCATGGATCGGTATCCTAGTCCCTCTTTAATGTTTTTCAGTTGTGAGACAGGGTCTTGCCAAGTTTTCCACACTAGCCTTAACTTGTGATCTTCCTGCCTCTGCCTGTGGGAGTAGCTGGCACAGGCCTGTGACACTGAACCAGACCGGAAAATGATTTTAAGGGTATGGGCCCCTCAGCTGGCTGGGGGAGCCACGGTTTGTGAAAGGGCCGCAGGCAGGAATCAGTGGCGTGTCCCTCCTTGGTGCGTCACAGGGCAGACTGCACCACGGCTTGTAAAGGCGGGCTGTGGTGCTGGAGCTCAGGGTTAGGAGCACAGCCCGCCCTCCTCAGCCCAAGTGGGGAAGCAGTGGAAGGACAGGCCAGTGCTCCTCCCTGCGTGGTCCCGGCACCAGCATCACTGTCTGACGTGTTAGAGATGCACGTCCTCCTACCGAAGGAGAAGCAGCAGATGAGGACGGGAAATGCTTGGGTTTGACGTCACTGGAGTAACGAGGTGTTTTCCGCTGTGTTTCCCCCTTACCCTGGTGGAGTGGACAAGCGCTTCACAGTTTACCCTGAGCACCACTCGGCCAGCACGTTTGTTTCCCTCCCGATATCCCGAATGGTGCTCAGGCAGGTGACATTTTAACACATGCATTCTTTTGTATTAAATTAAATTAATTATTTTTAAAGAAAGAGAAACCCCCTCACAGAAACAATGATACGGCATTTCAAAACCAGATAATAGGAGGTTAACAATGGTTACTATAGTGCATATTGCTGTATTCCCAGCCCCATTGTTATCATCAGAGTAGTTGCTCAGGTTACAAGATACAGGCATGCAAAATGGATCAAACAATATATGCACAAACTGCTTTTTTAATGAACTAAAAGAAATTAGTAGTATAGCTATCTTATCTGTCTTTTGTGTGTGTGTGTGTATATATATATATATATTTTTCCCCCTTTTTTCCTTTTATGGATCCCAGTTGTTCTTTCCTTTTGAGCAGTTTCTTTCCCTTTTACAATCTCTAGTGTAGGTTTTGGATCTTACTTACTTAACCCATGGATTTTTTTTTTTTTTTTTTTTTTTTTTTTTTTTGTTTTGAGACAGGGTTTCACTATGCAGTTCAGGCTGGCCTTAAAACTTGCAGCAATCCTCCTGCCTCAGCCTCTTGAGTCCTGGGAGTATAGGCATGCACTACCATGCCCAGCCATCCCATGGATTCTTGAATTGGATAAATTTGATAAAATTCTTTTTAGTATTACCTGTTATATTGTCTTACAAAAGTTAAGATATGTGCAGTTTCTTGTCTTCCTGTATTTTAATGATTGGACTGGCAGGTGGTTCATCTTTTTTTTTTTTTTTTTTGCGGTACTGGGGATCAAACTCAGGACCCTGCGCTTGCTAAGCAAGCGCTTATTCCACTGAGCTATATCCCCAGCCCTGGTGGTTCATCTTGATTGCCAGTTTGACTGACTCCAGAGACGCCTGGGAAGTTAGTACAGTGCTCTTGCGGGTGGGCCACGGGAACATATTGGTGCCTGGCCCCTTTCTCTCTGGCTTTTCCCGTACTCTCCTCCCGGCTGCCGTGAAGTTAGCAGCTTCCCTCTGCCCTGCCCTTCTGCCCACCATGCTCTGAAACCTCAAACTTTGAGCCAAAGTGAACTTTCCACCTTTGAATTGTGTGCATCAGGGTTTTGTCTTCGCAGCAGCAGGCCGGCCGGTACACCCTCAGGTTCCCTCAGGTTTGTGCAACACCTGGGCTCCGTGTGCGACTTGCTGCTTTCGTGTTTTGCAGTCCGGGAGCCGCACCACCAGGAGCTCCAGCTCTCCCGAAGAACTGACAAGGACTGCAAGCGCGTTCAGCATTCAGGCCTGCCCTTGCTTCCAGCTCGGGCCTGTTCTTGTCCCTGCCCTCAGCCTGGCCTTGAATAGTTTGGTTTGGCTCATAATAGAAACGCAGAATTCAGTGCCGTTGTTTCTAGTTCTCAGGCAGTTGAAATTTCAAAGCAGGAGCCTTTGGTTTCTTGCTTTTGTTTCTTGATTCTGCAGTGCTGGGCGTGAAGACAGGGTCTCCGCACGTGCTGGACAGGCACCCTGATGCTGAGCTACATCCTCCACCCACAAAACCTTCGTTTGCAGTGTCACCCTTTCCAGTTGCTGAATGTCACATAGGGGTGACTTTTTTTTCTTCCTGAGACAAGGTCTAGCTATATAGCTCAGGCTTGTCTCAAACTCATGATTCTCTTGGCTCAGTCCCTTGAGTTTTGGGGTTACAGGCATGCACCACCATGCCTGGCTGCAACAGTCGGGGGGACATATGCTAAAAATGTTTCTTTTTTATTTTGTTTTTTTGAGACAGGGTCTTGTTACATTTCCCAGGCTGCCCTTGAACTCACTGAGATGCTCCTGCCTCAGCCTCCTAAGTGCTGGGATTACAGGTTTGCAGTACCATACCTGCCTTCCTAAAGATTTCTTTAACCCAGTTTTATTCTAAAATAAACAAACCCTATTCAAACATCATTCAGCAAACATCTCTTTTCTTCTCTACTGTGAGTAGTCCTGTGAAGAAGTGCCTCTGGTACTAATGAGGACAATCTAATATGTTTCTAAAAGCATTGAGGTTGGCAGAAAATTATCCAGAAAAAGCCCAGCACAATAAAAGAATATAGAAATAAGGAAAAAAAACTGCTCCAAATCCATGAGGGCCCGACGCATGAAGCCTTGGTCTCAGCTCGGTGAGGTCTTGGGCAGGGAACTCACCTTCTTTGAGCCTGTTTCTCACCAGAGAGAAATGGCTGCTCGTGGTCCCCTCAGGTCCCCGTGGACAGTGAGTGACAAAGTGCACGCGAAGGCCTTTTCCGTAATAGCTGGCATCTCCCCCGTCGTTCCTCCTCCTCAAGCGAGGCATGATTTAACTCCCTGGGGCAAACAGCAGTGCTGGGGCGGGCTGGTGGTTTGCTCCTTGTTCAGGCTGCGGTCTTCCTCACCTGCAGCCCCGTTCCCCTGCTGCCCCCTCGTCCCGCAGGCTCCACACACCACGCGGGTGGGAATGTGTTAGGGATCCTTCCTTCTGCCGTCATGTCTGTTTCCTCCTCCTCACTGCCAACTGGTCTGACTTTCGCCCTTGGCTCCTTGCTGCAGAAACAAGCCACCAGGCCCTGCAGAGCATGCCCAAGGTGCTCCGCGATGTGGAAGCCCTCAAGCAGGAGGCGTCTTTCCTGAAAGAGCAGATGGTCCTTGTCAAGGAGGATATTAAAAAGTTTGAACGGGACACCTCGCAGTCGATGCAGGTATTTTGGCTCCTTCTCAAGTGCTGGCGCCTGTTTTGGGCAGCATGCATTCTCCTGCAGGGCTGAGAGCAGCTCGGTGTCGTGGGAGACCAGCCTGAACTCTTGACTTTGTGTTTGCCGTGCTGGGACTGGAAGCCAGGGCTTCGTGCATGTTAGGCAAGCACTGTAGCACTGGACTACTCTACCCCGCCTTTTTTGTTGTTGTTTTTGGGACAGGGTCTCACTGTGTATCTCAGACTAGCCTTAGATGGGTTCCTCCTGCCTCAGCCTCCCTACCCAACCCTTTTCTTTAATTTTACTTTGAGACAGGGTCATACTAAATTGTCCATGTTGGACTCAAACATGGCTGGGCGTGGTAGCTCACAGCTGTAATCCCAGCCCCGTGGGAGGCTGAGGCAGAGGCTGAGGATCAAACAATTGAGTCCCACCTGGGGAACTTACTGTGACCCTGTCTCAAAAACAAATTACCAAAAGGGCTGGAGATGTACCTCAGTGCAAAGGGCTCTGGGTTCAGTCCCCAGTACTAAAAAAACAAAAACGCCCAGAAGTTGTGACTCTCCTGCCTCAGCTTCTCAAGCATTACAGGTGTGTCCCATTGCACTTAGCATCAACACAGAATCCCTCCAGCACTCAGAAAACCCTTTCGCTTGGTTCCTTCCGCTTACTCACCTCTCCAGCACCTGCCGAGCAGAATGAGCCGGGCAAGCGGGGAGCAGCCGCCTGAGGACAGGCGTGTCCCAGCGGGCGCGAGAGGGCGCCCTCGCCTCACGTTTGGCACTCGCGTCTCTTCCAGGTGTTGGTTGAGATCGACCAGGTCAAGTCCAGAATGCGGCTCGCCGCAGAGTCTCTCCAGGAGGCCGACAAGTGGAGCACGCTGAGTGCGGACACGGAGGAGGCCTTCAAGACTCAAGTGGGCCCCTTGCTGTCTCCTGCCTTTCTTTATCGCTCTGGCCCTCTCTTTCTTTCCTGCTTTCTTTCTCTGTTGATTTTTGAGACAGGGTCTCACAGTGTGGTCCAGGCTGGCCTTGAACTCACTACGTAGCCCAGGCTGGCCTCACACCTGGAGGGATTGTCCTGCCTCAGCTTCCTGGGTGCTGGGATTACAGGGCTGCGTCACCATACCCAGCTTCCAGTAGGTTCTTACTCAGGGGTTGTTGTGAAACTCATACAGGCCGAAACCTGAGGTTTGGAGGCAGCAAGCGAGGGAGCCCTTTGCCAGAACCTCCCTGGATACCCGCAGTGACACGTGGGGCGTCCAGGCCGCAGGCACAGGTCTGAGGCCGCGGCACGCCGAGCACTTCCGACTCTTTCAGTCTGTGCCTCTGCTCGACTCAACCCTGGGTGGTTCAGAAGGAGCCGCAGCAGACGGCTTGGGGAGGGCTGTGGGGGCGGGAGGGTGCGGGTTACTGGGAGCTTGCAGAGCGGCTTCCTGGGCTTCATGCTGCAGGAGCTTGGCAGGTTCTTAACCCTCCTAGGCCACAAAGCATGGAAGACAGCAGCCTGTAAAACCTGCTGTGAAAGAGAAAGTGAGACGATTTCTTATGACAACCTAAATACATGATAAACCCAGCCCTCTGGGCCCCCAGCTGCTCTTGCACACATCCTTCCCGATGTCCCTACCCGAATTAGCTCAACTAAGTGCTGTGTGAGCCTCCCCGGAGAGCACCATCTCCCAGTCCCTGAGCCCTCTCAGTGCGGCGCGGCCATGCTCCCTCCTGCCTGTTCCAGTCTTCGGTAGCATTCCGGGTCCCATGGATCCAGGCCTCAGCTCTGATCTATACATCTGACTGTGTTCCTGGAACACAGGTGTGGGGAGACACATTGAATGGGTTTCAATGCGGTCTTTGATTTTGATAATCCTAAGCTGCTGAGGTTACTTAGCTTAAAAGTAGAGGTCTTGTTTTTTTCCCATATGCTGTTGCTAACTACAGCTACAACTAATACTACAGCTAACTGCCCCCGTGACCACGTATATGCGGCTTGATTCCCCCAATAATCAGACCCGAATGTTTTTCTTTTTTGGTACTGGGGATTAAACTGTGGCCTTGAAAAAGGAAAAAAAAAACAACTGTGGCCTTGCATGTGTTAAGCAAGTGGTGTACCACTGAGCTACATCCCCACCCCTTTTCGTTTTTTTTTTGTTTTTTTTTTTTTGAGACAAATGCTAAGTTGCCCAAGCCGGCCTTGAACTTGTGACCCTCCTGCCTTAAGCTCCAACGTAGGTGGGGCTACAAGCGTATGCCACTGAGCCTGGGTCAAAAGCTGGATTTTTTTATTTTCAAAGTTGCCCACTGTTCACTCTCCCCCGTGCCCCTACCATGGATAACTTGGTCAGTCGCCATCCAGGCATTTAGGCCCAAACCTCAGGTGTCCTTAGCTGTTCCCTCTCCCCCACTCAGTTTGTTCTGTTTCACTTTGTGTTTTTGAGGCAGGGTCTCTCTGTGTAGTCCAGACTGGCCTTGAACTCACAGAGATCCCCCGCCTCAGCCGCCCGAGTCCTGGGATTACAGGTGTGCACCACCTCACACGCCTTCTCTGCAGTGGGCAGACCTCCATTGGTTCCTCCAGTGCAGCCAGAGTGCCCCTGCTCTCAGTTTCCCTGCTGGCTCCTTGCTGCTCAGAGGCAAAACTGAGGGCTTCTGTAATACTCACGCCCCTCTCTGAAACAGCATGGGAATCTTTTCCGGTGTATTATGAGTTCATCTTTGCCAGTGTTACCTATTCATCTTTGAGCCCCATGTCTAATACAGTGTCTGACACCTCTGCCTCCCAAGTGCTGGGGCTACAGGTGTGCCCCACCGTGCCTGGCTAGTGACTCTTGACACATTGCAGAACTTTCAGTGTGACAGTGTATAATACCAGATAGATCCTTTTTCTTTGCACCCTTACTAATTATAACTATTACAGTATTTCAAATGCTTTCCCAGTTCATTAGAAGAGACTGGCACTTCCTTGTTTTAAGTTGTATTTATTTATTAGTAATGTTGAACATAATGTATAATGGGCCCCTTGTTTATTGTGTCAGTTTCCCATTTATGTGTTTTATCCATTCCTCACTGAGGTAGCCGGGGTCTCTTATGTAAGCACCCTCTTCTCTTTTAGGACATCGCTGTGATTTCTGCCAAGCTCACTGGTATGCAGAACAGCTTGATGATGCTCGTGGACACCCCCGACTACTCGGAGAAGTGCGTGCACCTGGAGGCACTGAAGAACAGGCTGGAGGCCCTCACCAGCCCCCAGATCGTGGCCGCATTCACTTCTCAGTCTGTGGGTAAGCGCAGCCGGCTCTCACCTCTCCGCACACTTGTCTATAAAGGGAACACGCTGAGCGTGGGCTTAAATGTCTGTATTCTCAGTATGCAGGAGGCTGAAGCAGGAGGGTTTTGAGTTCAAGGCCGGCCTGGGCTACTGTTCGTTAGCATTTGATCTTTGGAGAAATCTGTTCAGTTCCTCTGCCCGTTTCACGTTGAGTTATTTTGTGGTTTGTTGAGCTGACAGGAGTTTTTCATATTTTCTGTATATTAATCCCTCGTTGGAGAAACAATTTCCAAATATTTTCTGTCATTCTGTGGGGTTGTCTTTTTCACTCTATTAATTGTATTCTTTTTGAAATTTATTTTTTTAGAAGTATTTTTTTTTTTTTTTGAAACAGAGTGTGGCTATGCTGTTCATGCTGGTCTTGAGTTCACTATGTAACCCAGGCTGTTCTCACAACAATCCTCCTGCCTCAGCCTCCCAAGTGCTGGGATTACAGGTGCGCGCCACCACACCCAACTAAGTGTTCTTTGCACGAGTAGTTAATTGTTTTTATTTTCAGTACTGAGGACTGAACTCAGGGCCTTGGCCCTGAGCTATAACCTTAGCCTTTTTTTTTTTTTCTTACTTTGGGACAGGGTCTTGCTAAGTCACTGAATTGCCTAGGCTGGGCTCAAACTCACCACCCTTGCGCCTCAGTCTCTGGAATGCTGGGATTACAGGCGTGGGCCACCACAGCCAGCTAGGTACTCAATTTTGATGTAGCTCGATTTATTTTCCATTTTGTTTCTGTGGTTTTGTTGTCATGTGCGTGAAATCACTGCCAAATCCCATTAAGAAACTTTCTTCCATTTTTTTCTGAGAGTTGTAGTTTTAGCTATTATGTTCAGTCTTGGATACATCTTGAGTTTGTGTGTGTGTGTGTGGTTCTGGGGATTGGACCTAGGGCCTCATGTGTGCTAGGCAAGCGCTCTGCCGCTGAGCGACCCCAAGCCTTTCAGTCCGTTCTTACAGTATACGGTTATAAAAGTTTACCTTCTTTAGCTGGGTGTGGTGGCACACCCCTGTAATCCCAGCACTCGGGGACAGAGGCTGGAGGATCTCTGTGAGTTCAAGACCAGCCTGAACTACAGAGCAAGACTCTGTTTAAAAAAAAATAAAGTTTACCTTCTTTGTTTTGCTTGTTGAAATTCAGTTTTCTGATCACCATTTGTTGGAAAAACTGTCCTTTGCCCACTGAATGATCCTGCTACTTGCTGAAAATCTTGACCGCATCTGGTGAGGGCTTTTCCTCGGCTCTCAGTTCCCTTCCCTTGGTCTATGTGTCTGTACTTCGGCCTGCACTGCACTGATGTCATTGCTGTAACTTTTGCAAACAAGGTCAGGGGTGTAGCCTGGCCACACAGCACCGGCCTGGCAAGTGTGAGGTTGTCAGTTCGATTCCTGGTTCCAAAAAGAATTAAAACATAAAAGCAGACAATTTATTTCAAGGTGGGAGAAGGGGAGAGAGAGAAAGAGACAGAGAGAGAACGATTAGCAGCTTCATTCAGTTGTTTTCCAGTTCTGAAAATGTAAAGTTTCCCAGAAAACGGTGTGCGCCCTTTCCACCAGCTGGCTGCATTCAGGGAACCCTGCTGTGCTTTCTTCCTGGCTGCTGTTCCGCCTGTTCTTTGAACTGCCTTTCAGAATAGCAACTTTGTCACAGGCTTTGAGCTCAGGAAGTAGGAGACTTCCAGCTTCCTTTTCTTCCCAGATGATTTGACTATTCAGGGACCCTTGAAATTTCTTTTCTTTTCCCCCAAAGAAAATGACTTTTTGGGCATTTTAAGTACAGATGATGGTCACATCCCTCGTAGGGGATTTGAATCTGTGGGTCATAGAAGATTCTTTCTTCCTCATTCCCTGCCCTTCCCTCAGCCCCCTCCCCCCTTTACTCACACAAGCTTTGTTTCCATTTTTTCCTTCTTTTCTCAGTTTTGTTTTACTTTTCCCTTCCTTTCTCTCTCCCTCCCCCTCCATTGTTCCCCTTCCCATTTGGACATTTTCCTATTTCCCATGTATCATACATTTTGGTCCCTATGTACCCTTCTGGTTTCTCACACCAGAGAGAAACAATGCAGTATTTACACGTGTGTAGGTACCATTGAAATTTCATATGAAAAGAAATTTTTTTGAGAGAGATTGGCTATATAGTCCAGGCTGGCCTCGAACTCACGGGACCCTCCCGCCTCAGCCTCCTGAGTGCTGGGATCATAGGCATGCACCCCTGCTCCCACCTTGACTGATTCTTGTATGCTGATTCATCTGTGGACTCGGGTAGACCCCTGTGGTCGTAGTACACAGTGCTTTTCATGTGCTGTTAAATTTGGTTTCAGTCTCTGCTGACTCCCACACACACACAAAAAAAAGGAAAGGAGGGAAAGGGAGGGAAAAGTGAGAGTTGTGCTCACAGTTTGCGTTTTTAGGGATTTACTCATTTCACCCAGGTCTTTCACTGGTCTGGTATGTAATTGTTCAGAGTGTTCTCTTATGACTCTTTTTATTTCTGTAACGTTGGTAGTACTGCTTCCCCCTTCTAGTATTGCTATTCCCGAATCTAGGTAAAAGTATGGCAAATTTGTTGATTTTCTTTTCAAAGGACCAGCTCCTGGCGTGATTTTTTTTCCTTTGCTTTCCTATTTTTTGCTTTATTTACCTCTGTTCTAATCTGATGTTTTCCTGCCTTTGCTAGCTTTGGATTTTGTTTACCCTTTTTCTTTAAGATGCAGAATTAAGGGCTGGGGATATAGCTCAGCAGCGTAAGCACCTGCCTGACAAGAGTGAGGTCCCGAGTTCGAGTCTTGGTACAAAAAAAAGATGCAGAGTTAGGTTTTTAATGTTTCAGCGTATCTACAGCTCTCAGTAGTAATTAGCACAGGGGTCAGCACAGCTTTTGCTGCATCCATAAACTTGATATGTGTGTTTCCATTTCCATTTGTCTGTGTTTTCTGATTTCCCTGTAATTTGGTTTTAAAGGTAGTATGTTAATTTCTACATATTATGTGCTCTCCAGTTCTTTTCCTTTTGAGTCCTACTTTATTCTATTGTTATTGGAAAACACACTGTATGACCTCTATGGTTTCAGTCCTTTTTTTTTGAGACAAGGCCTCACTGTGCAGTGTAGGCTGGTCCTGAGCTCACTGTGTAGCCCAGGCTGGCCCCAGACTCACAGTAGTCCTCCTGCCTCAGCCTCCTGAGGGTTACAGGCGTGCACCACTGTGTCTGGCAGTTTCAGTTTTAAAATTTATTAAGACTTATTTTATGGTCTAATACATGGTCTACCATGATGTGCACTTGAGAAAACACACACATGCTGCCCCTGTGGGGTGGGCAGTCCGTCACGTCAACTCGGTCTCTATTTTGGTTCAATGCCTCTATTTCTTTATTGATTTTTCTCCTTAGTTGTTCTTGAAATGCTGTCTTGATGGTTCTACTTTATTATTTATTTAAAGAAATACATTTTATTTGTTGGGTAGACATTTAAAAATTGTGATTATATATTTAGAGCAGTGCACCTCATAGAACTTACCTTCTAAGGACGTTCTTTGACATATAAGGAAATGTTAACAGCATTTTAACAAAGTGTGACAGTATTTTCTTGGGTTTTTTTTGTCTTTTTGAGGCAGGATCTCACTATGCAGTTCAGGCTGGCCTTGAGCTCACTTTGTAGCCCAGGCTGGTCTCGAACTCACAACGATCCTCCTGCCTCAGCCTCCCGCGTGCTGGGGTTACAGGCATGCACCACCACGTCAGGCTTAAAGTGTGACAGTATTAAAGACAGTGTTTTTTCTTACTCGGTTTTCCATCATGAACATGCTATGATAATGAGAAACAATGCTATTGAAGAAATAATTTAATGCAGTGTTTGAGTGCCTGCTGTATTTCGTGCCAATTTTTGGGAAGAGTGACACGAGACAGGAAATGTCACTGCCTCCTGGAGCTTACGTTTCCATGGCCGAGAAAGATAATGCACTGTTCTGTCAATAACTACGAAAAGTAGGTGTGATGGGTTCTGTTGGGGGATATTGCCCCAGGGAGCAGCAGAGGGCGCCGGACACAGCGTGGCTGGCTGGGACCAGAGCCTCAGCCCAGGTGCAGTGGGTACGAAGGCCTCGGGGCAGGAGAGAGCATGGCTTGTTCTGGAGACCTGAAGAAGGCATTGGTCTCAGTGTTTTTCAGTTCGTAGAAGTACCGGATTGAGTTGAATGAAACCGCTGTTTTGCAGGCCGGAGTGGCAGCCAGCAATTCGACCCTTGCTTTGGCTTCTTGGTCCTGCCACTGACCGCGGGGAACTGAAGTTCTCCAAGTTAAATTAATTATTGCTTAAGCAGTGTTGTTTCTCATCATTATCATAGCATGTTCAAAAAAAAATCATAGCATATTCACGATGGTAAAAATGGAAAACCATAAGAAAAATAACTGCCATTAATACAATCACACTTGGGTAAAATGCTGTTAACATTTACTTATGTGTCAGAGGATGTTTTTAGAAGGTAAGCTCTATAAGGTGTACCGGCCTCGGGGCTGTGGTTTCCTCGCCTGTAAAATGAGGGTGATCAGTGAATTGCTTTAGATGCTGTCACCCACAGCTTTCGATTCTGATGGAGCTGGGGCTCGGCCAGGTCGGGGGGCGTGGTCTCGGACAGCCCTGAGAGCGCCGTGCCGCCTTTACCTCACACTCCAGGTTTGACCCCGCGGTTCCCAAGCCTGGTTCTGATTCACTTCCCACTCAGGGCTGCCTGCGGCCGTGCTGTTGTCTGACCTCAGCCGTGCGAATGGGTCTTACTGATGCGTTGTCTTGGCAAGCAGGGCTCGCAGCGTCTGATGGCCAAGTCACATCTTTTGCTCTTGACTTCTTGTGTTTCTGATCCCCATGAGTTAATTCATTATCTAGGTAGGAACCTTCGAGCACTAACTTTATATATATACACATTTGTATTTCTTGGCTGCACCGGAAAACCTGATAATGTGTATACATACTTTGTGTTCTTTAGATCAGTCCAGAATGTTTGTGAAGGTCTTTACTGAAATTGACCGGGTGCCCCAGCTCCTGGCGTACTACTACAAATGTCACAAGGTAAGAAGCCGGTACAGTTACAGGATGCTGGTAACACCAGGCCGCCCCAGTCCCGTTTTTGTGTGCAGGTAAAAATGCCTTTGACCCCGGGCTGTTTTTCTTCTAGTTAGCCAGTAGGGGGTGCCCTTGGTCCAAGCCGTGGATGCATTTAATTCCCAGGTGGAAAAAGTCAGAGGTTTTTGTCCTGTCTTATTTATGACTACATTCATTTACAAAGTTGAAAAATTATTTTAATTTATTCAGAAAATTGTCCTTTTTTTGGGCAGTACTGGGAAATGAACTTGGGGCCTTTATACTCAGCCACATCCCCAGCCCTTTTTTCATTTTTTACTTTGACCCAGGATATCACTAAGTTGCCCAGACTGGCTCATACTTGAGATGCTCCTGCGTCAGCCTCCCAGAGTACTGGGATTACAAGTGTGTGCCCCTATGTCCAGATCATTTTTGTCTTCTAAGGAAGATTCCTGTCTAAGCTTTACTATGCCCTCAGTAAGCCATAATAACTTAATGTGTTTTCTAAGGTTGTTGAAGTTAGTTTACCAGAAGTTGAGGTAGCTTCCTGGGCTACCTTAGTTACCCCAGGGCCTTAGCTGTGTGTGTTTTAAGCATGAAGCAGGGTTCAGCCCTCACACTTGGGTCTGAGGCATGCAGGGCTGTGCTGATGGGGAGCCCATTGGCACACGCAGGGAAGGGGAAAGGAGGGGGTCGGGTGGAGCCTGACAGAGGCTTCGGGGGATTCTCAGAACAGTGCTATTGTTTCCACCCGTAGTGTGGGCCTCATGGGTACGTGAGTGCCCCCATGGCGGGTAGCAGTGGCGCTTGCTTGCCTTGGTGGGGGCGGGGCACTTCCCGCAGGCAGCATTGGGCGCAGGGAGACCCTTTTGTTCTGCCTCCATAGGTGCAGCTCTTGGCAGCCTGGCAGGAGCTGTGCCAGACCGACCTGCCCCTGGAGCAGCAGCTCAGCGGTCTCTACGACGCCTTGCTTGGTGCTTGGCACACACAGACCCAGTGGACTTCGCAGGTAACGGTCTCTTCGAGGGCTGGAAGAACGAAGCCTGTGGTGACAGGACTAGGTGATCGGGATCCACTGGTCGCCGTTCCCGAATCTCCCATGTGCTCCCATCACCCAGGAGGTTAGGCCATGGGCTGGGAAACCCCTGGGAGTGAAATGCTGCTTATCACCTTTATATCTTCAGTGGAACCTAGTGTGACAGTGTTGCCTGCTGTTCACCAGGGGGCCTCTGAAATTCCTGAAGGCCATTATGATCAGATCTGAAAGCAGGGGCCCTGGTCAGGTGGTGGTGGAGCGAGCAAGGTGGTTTTCTCTTAACTGTAGTTTACTCAGCTGGCAGTTAGTTTCCCTTGTTCTCTCCATATGCTGAGCGGAAGAGTGAGTTCTGAAGGCGCTCGCCAGCAGAGGGGAAGGGAAACCGGGGTTCAAGCAGAGCTTTCTGTCCCTCACTGCTCTGAAATTTCCGGGCTGTGCCTACCATCAGGCACACGTCCTTGTGCCCTCATCTTGACACCACGGGTGCTGTGGGTCCTCCGAGAAGGGGGGTCCAGACACTTGGGGTGATGACCCACTGGCTCGTACAGGGCATATTACAGTTTCCTCTCAGGTGGTCATGGACCACTCTTCAGCTGCTCCACAGTCCCTTACTGCAAAGAGCGTGATGCCTCGGAGAGAACCCTCATGCCGGGTCACGTTGTTCAACTTGGTTAAAGCACTTTTCTCCATCCTGGTTTCCTTCTCCTTGAATGAACCTAATTTGGATGTGGTTGCTCTTTGTTTGTTTGTACTTACGTATTTCATTCCTGGGGCCTTCTCCCTGAGCTACGTCCTAGCTCTTCGTTTGATTATTTTGAGGCAAGGTCTCACTAAATCATTCAGTTGCCCAGCCTGGGTTTAAACTTGCCATCCTCCTGCCTCAGCCACCGGCGTGCTGGGATTACAGGGCTGTGCGACCAGGCTTGGTTTAGGGTTTTTTTTTAAAGGAGAAAACAGCTACCTGTAGAATTTTCGGTTTCCTGCAGTCAGTTCTCAGTGAGCGCCTCCATCCGTGCTCCTTTGCGTGTCTTTAGTGTCTTTGACTCTGCTGGTGTCAGGAGGACAGAACTAGCTCATGCCCGTACATACCAATGTCCTTATCATTGGAGGGAAAGAACATAGACTTCTCACAGTGCTCCTCAGACCTCACCTCAGTTCTGTAAGGCGTGCGTTTATGCTCATGCCTCTACCTCTGGCCTATTTTCTTTTCTTTTTCTTGAACAGTCAGAGAAGGGCATGTCGTGCTGCTTTCTCTGCCAGGGAGGAGAATCATCGCTTTAGGTGCATATGAGAGAGGTAGCTCCCTGTAGGCTGGGCGCAGAGAAGATGACACTAAGGAGTGAAGGCCCCTTTTCTGTAAGGGAGGTAAGCAGCACAGTACAAACTATCATCTTCCAGAACTCAAAATAATGGAAAGTAAGGCCAAAGGCACCATATAATGTGCCTCCTTCACATACCCCAGTATTTTATGTTTTTTTATTTTTATTTTTTTTTCTTTTTGAGGCAGGGTCTTGCTATGCAGTTCAGGCTGTTCTTGAGCTCACTTTGTAGTCCAGGCTGGTCTCAAACTCACAACGATCCTCCTGCCTCAGCCTCCTGAGTGCTGGGATTATATGCGTGCATCATCACGCCCAGCTATCCCAGTATTTTAAATCACTTTTTTTTTCATTGAGATGCTGGAGCTCAAATCCAGGGCCTCATCCATGTTAAGCAGGTGCTGTATCACTGAGCTGTACCACCAACCCTCCTGCCTCAGCCTCCAGAGTGCTGGGATTACAGACATGTCTTACCACGTCCCGCCCCCAGTACTTTGGTATGAGAAATTTCCAATATATCGACAGGTGCCGAAAGAACATCCACATGCCTGGCTCCTAGCTCCTACAACAAACATCCTGCTGCACTTGCTTTATGGGAAGCCTGTCCCTCCACCTAGTTCTCCATCTGCTCATTAAGCAGTCTTTTATTTTGATTTATTTCAAAATAAATTGCAAACATCATTCACTTTAGTATATATTATTGACTGGAATTCAGCCTCATCTTTGAGGTACAATTTGTGGAATATAATACTCTTAAATATGCCGTTTGATTAGTTTGAATCAAAATTAAGTATCTATGTAACCCAACCCATTTTCTAGTCAGAGAATATTACCAGCACCCTAAAATGTTCTCCTGTGCTTCCTCCCAGGTGACCACTGCTCTTTTTTTTTTTTTTTTTCTGCACCAATTAGTTTGAAGTGGTCTAGAATTTCATGTAGATGAAATTACTCTCTGGTCTCTCCTCTTGGCAAGGCTTCATTCACTTAGTGTGCTTTTGTGATTTACCTACGTTGCGTATTGCTAATGTATTCCTTTTTACCGCTGAATACTATTCCATGACACGAATTCTATATCAGTTTGTTTGTATGTTCTCTTAGTGATGGACACTTGGTCTGTTTCCAGCTTGGGGCTATTAGGAATAAAGCTGTTCTGAACATTGTCCTGTAAAAGTTTTTTTATAGATACACTTGATGATATCACGGGTAAATATCTAGGAGTGGCATTTGAGGGCGTAAGGCGGGTGTGTGTTTAGATGTGTGAGAAACTGCATCTTTCCAGGGTGGTTGTACTTGTACCCTCTCACAGTAGTGTGTGAGCTTTGCGCCTGAGCTGACATCCCTGCTGACATGAGGTGTTGTCATTCTTAATAATTTCAGCTGTGCTGGTGGGTGTGTAGTAATCTTGTGTGGTTTTAATTTGCATTTCCTTGGTGACTAAGGACATTGAGCTGGTATTTATATATCTTCCTTTGTGAAATGTCTGCCCAAGTCTCCGCCCATCTAAAAAGTTGGATTTTTTGCCTTTTTATTATTTAGTTCCAGGAGTCCTTTAGATATTCCAGATACAAATCCTTTGTCTGATACATTTTGTAGACGTTTTCTGCCAGTCTGTGACTTAAGCAAGGGCTTTTTGTTGTTCTGTAGTGCTGAGAGCGAGCCCGGGGCCTCGTAGGTGCCGGGGAAGCAGCACTCGCCGCCGAGCTGCACTCCAGGCTGGAGCAGGAGTTGATGTTGAGAAAACCCGACTTTCGTGGTTATTACTCCCCATGCCCTAAGCGACCGTCGCCAGCACCCGAGGTGCAGAGGTGCTCTGCCCTGCTCCTTTTAGAACCTCATTTAGCTTTTATGTTTAGATCTGCGGTCCATCCTGAATTAATTTTGTATGTAGGGAAGATATAGTCGGATTGTCTTTGTGCAGGTTATTTAGGTTAATTCTATAGCCCTATTTGATAGGTTTGGTCTTGTAGTATTATTTTCTTTTATCTCTTAAATACTTGGGAGTAGGAGAAGTTAGACTCAGTAGTGCTGTACCAGGGAGGTCTAAATTCTCTCGTCTGTGTGTAAAGTCATATTCTAGAGCTCCTGCGGAATCTTTTAAGTGCATCTTCAATTAAAACTCTTACAGTCATAGGTTTCTCTTTTCCTTAAAGGGTTTCTCTGGACATTTATCCAATAACAATAAATGTTCACAGACCACCAAAGTGAGGATTGGTGATTTTTTAAAAATTTTAATTAATTTTTGTTGTTGTTGTTTGTTTATTTTTGAGACAGGGTCTCAGTATGTAGTTCAGACTAATCTTAAACAGTGTGTAGCCAAGGCTGGCTTCAAACTCATGACGATCCTCCTGCCTCAGCCTCCTGAGTGCTGGGATTACACGTGTGCGTAACCATGCCCGGCTTGATGAAGATTTGTTAGGCATAGAAAACAGTAACTAAAAGAAAAAATTCACCCCAATTTCTTTTTCTGTTTGTTTGTTTTTTGAGACAGGGTCTCGCTATGTAGCTCAGGCTGTCCTCAAACTCAGGGCAATCCTCTTTCCTCAGCCTCCTGAGTGCTGGGATTACAGGTTTACCCACTATGCCTGGTTCATCCCAATTTCTTTTTTTCATCCCTTTTACTTCCCTCATGCCCCTTCCCTAAAAAAAAAAAAGGAAGGGAATCAAGGGATGGGGCCATGAGGGGAGGGAGGGTCTGGGAAGGGTTAAGATGTGCCGTGCACGCGCACCAGCCCCCCACAAGGAACGTAAACATGTGCTGTCAACATGCACTCATACACTAAAATAAAAACATTGTAAAAGTTTACAGAAAGGAAACACTGGGTTGGGAGCATAGCTCAGGGATAGAGCTCTGCCTAGCAGGCCTGAGGCCCTGGATCTGAGCCCCAGCACTGCAGAAACAAAAATCAAATCAGAACAGAACCAAAACAAACCAAATCCAAACAAAACAAAAACCTGATAAATCAGGCATCACCACCACCAACCTTGCTCAATCCACAGATTGAAAGAAAATGTCTAAAAACATAGCTGATAAAGGAATCCAAAATCTTTTAAAAACCCCTGCAACTAAGTCATAAAAAGACAAAACCCCCCATCTTTGGATGGGCTGAAGCGTTGCGTAGACAGTTCACAAAGCAAGATGCACGAGTGGCCGGTGAGAGCTCAGACAGGCGCTCGCTGGCCTCAGTCCTCAGGGAAGTGCAGATGAAACCCAGGGTGAGGCACCGCACCAGAACGCCTGAGACTGGAAGGAATGCCAGCACCCACATGTTAATGACCGGCAAACCTTACAGTGGTAAAAATTTAAAGTGTAAATGAAGATCTGAATTAACAAGTACAAGTAATGAGTTTGGCAGTGAACTGATGAGGGACAGGAGGGTCAGCGCCTTTGCCTGGCACCGGGTGGTGGTGGTGACGTTCGAGTTCAGGAGAGATGAGCAGTTGTGAGCCCTGTTCTGTAGGGAGTCAGTACAATTATGAGAGTAGGAGCTGGTAAAGGGGCGAGAAAGGGAGGTCGGAGGGGAGATTTTCTCCTCAGCCGCGTGAGCACAGTACCAGCAGAGGTACGGAAATGGAAGGGAAGCAGGTCTAGGGAAATTGTCAGCGCTTTTAAGTCCCAAGGGAGAGTCCTCTCAGCAGAATCCAGTCGGTGGTTGGAAGCCTTGCTGGGAGATGCAGGTTGGAGCGCCACCAGCAAGTTAGCCACTTCATTATTTTGGGGTGTGCTTTGTTCTTCTGTTTATTTTTCCAAGGCTCCAACAGGGTAGCTCTAAGCAGAGTGTAACAGGATTCATTGAACAAATGTTCTTTGAAGATTTATAAATTCCCCGTGAGAACTTACACATAGATTTTACACATGTAAAAGCGTATGTTATCTGCAGAGAGAATTCTCTTTCTCCTTAAATGTCTTTGTCTTGTACAGCTGTTCTGTACAGAACGTCCAGTGTTACGTCGGACAGAGCGGCTCGGCCTCTTTGTCTTCTTCCTGCTCTCAGGAAGCTGGGTGTGGTGGTGCTGCACACGTGTAACCCCAGCACACTGGGGGGCCGAGCTGGGAAGATCACAAGCTCGAGCCCAGCCTGTGATCCCTTAAGGGAATAGGGTTCAGACCACGGCATGTTCTCTCTCTAGCTTTTTTGAAGTGTTTCATTTAGAAGAGTTGGTGTTAATTCTTCCTTAAAATAGTTTGTAGAATTCACTTGTAAAGCCATTGAATCTGATGTTTTCTTTGTTGGAAGGTTGTTTTTTGTTTTTGTTTTTGTTTTGAGACAGGTTTCACTATGTAGTCCAGGCTGGTTTTGAACTCTCCATCCTCCTGCCTTAGCCTCCCAAATGCTGGGATTGAAGGTGTGTGCTGCTGTGCTTGGCTGGGGAAGTCTTTGGTTACTGATTCCATCTCTGTATTAGTTGTAGCTTCAGTTTCTTCTTGAGCCAGTGTTGGTAGATTGCGTGTCCAGGAATTTGTTTCATTTAATTTATTGGTGTGCAGCTGCTCATAGCATTCCATTGTATTTTTTTATTTCTTTAAAATTGATGCTAATGTCCCCACTTTCATACCTGCTTTTTTTTTTTTTGTCTTTTGAGAAAGGGTCTGGCTATGTAGTTCAGCCTGTCCTTGAACTCCCTGCAGCACAGACTGGCCTTAAACCTGTGACAGTTTTCTTTCCTTAGCCTCCTGAGTGCGGGGATTAGAGGTATGTGCCCCCACAGCCAGCTCATATTGGATATTTTTTTTTTTTTGTATCGGATCAAACTCGGGACCTCATGCTTGCCAGGCAGGCGCCAGTTTACTTTCTGAGACATTCAGTTTGTCATACGGGAAACTTTGGGCTTCTAGCCACAGTGTGGGAGGTTCCTTTGAGGGGTCCAGTGACAGCTTCTTGAAGGGTGTCTTTCTGTTTGGTTCTAGGAGCTAATGCAGACACCTCTCTGCCACTGCAGGTTTTCAGGAACCCCCATGAAGTGGTGACTGTGCTGCTGATTCAGACCCTGGGGGCACTGGTGCCCTCCCTGCCCACGTGCCTCAGTGCCAGTGTGGAGCGGGCAGGGCCGGAGCTGGAGCTCACCAAGCTGCTGGAGTTCTACGACGCCACTGCGCACTTCGCCAAGCGGCTGGAGATGGCCCTGCTCCCCCACCTCCGTAAGCATTCCTTCTGCCTCCCCGGCTGCCTTCCCCGGCTGCCTTTGAAGTTTGTAGGGCCTGGGTTTTTTGCCTTTTCCAGTGGCTGGGCAGAAGCAGACGGGACCCGTCTGTTCCACACGTGTACAAGCCTTATGCACAGAAGCGTTGCCACCGCAGCAGCAGTGTTCTAGTGTGTGTGTCCAGCGCTGGCACTGCCCAGGCCTTTCCGTGCTCTGGCGCAGGCGGGGCCCTTCGTGCCACGGCGGAACGTAAAAGGCCTTGCTGGGAGGCAGACGAGCCGCAGCGCGTCTCACTGGGAGGGTGCCTTCCTCTTTCTTTCAAGTCGTAAACCTGATGATTCAACCGAAAAAGTACATTTACGAGAACACGTCGGCTGGGGAGGTTTGTGAAGGGCCAGTGGCAAGCTTCTCAGGAGAGGACAGCCGTGTTAGGGCCGAAGGGGGCTACAGGGAAGGCCGGCTTCCCCGTGACCAGCTGGAGCAAAAGCACTCCTCCTTCCCGCTTGGGTAAACAGTCCTTGTGTCCTCGCTGTCTTCCACGTACATGAAAAGCATCATAAATTTTTAAGTAACACGGGCCTCGTGACACATGCTGCCGTCAGATCAGGAAATGGCCTGGGAAAGCCCTGTCCTGCCAGGTGGCTGCTGCGTGTTACCACCTGGTTTTATTTAGGAGTTACTCTCTTTAATTACACTTGCAGGGAATTGCCTGTACATTCCAGGGAGTGTGTTTATTGATGATTCGTAGATGTCTCTGGCACAGTCTTGGGTCCAGCCTTGGGTGTAGGGCAGGCCCAGGGGTGGGGGGTGAGTGGCTTCCAGGGGACCTCAGTGGCCCGGCCAAGGGACTAAAGACTGTGGACCATGACCTGCTAGATCAGGGCGGGACAGGGCACGTGGAGAGCTGGTGCGCTCCTCTCTTGAGAGACAGGCTTCTGTGATGACCCAAGAGCCCGTAGAGATGCGTTTTGCAGTCAGCCGTGGAAGTTTGAAGTTTTGACAGTTCCTTTTGAGGTTCTTCAAAAGAGTTTTTGTTAGTTGGGCACAGTGGCATTCACTTGCCATCCCAGCACTCGGGAGGCTGAGGCAGGAAGAATACTTTGAGTTTGAGGCCAGCCTGGGCTACACAGTTCAAGGATAGTCTGAATGGTATTGTGGGACCCTGTCTTGAAAAAACAAAGAAACAAAAAGCAAAAAAGTTTTTCTTTTTTCTTTACTGAAAAATATTTCAGAAGCATACATGAAAATAAAAATAGAATAGGCATGGTCCATAACTTCATTGCTCAGTGGCACCGGCAGCATTCTGCCACATTTCTTCCCAGTAACTCAAGTGTAAATCTACATAGTTCACAAATATGAACAAAAGCAATGAACATACAGTACATAAAAATACACAACATGCTAACTTTATATAACACATGCCTATATGTATCTATTGTAATATAATACACAATGTAATACACACAGTATTGTTGAATATTGGTAGTGTACAATTTTTCAATCTCTTTATTGCCCAAAATAACACAAATCTTTTCTTATGTTATTAAGTGTTTCCTGTGGTATAATTTTTAACGACTGCTTTATATAGTGTGACATAATTTTTAATCGCTATTATAAGACTATTCTGAACTACCACGTGAATTTTTAGCACAGCTGGGATATTTCTTAGGATAAGTTTAGGGTTATAGGAGCTGAGATGTGAACAGTTCAAAGATGTCTGTCATATTTGCTTTCTTCCTCCACCCTGGTTTTTTTTTTTTTTTTTGAGACAGGGTCTTGCTACATGTTCCAGGCTGGGCTTGACCTCACTGTATAGTCCAGGGTGGCCTTCAGTTTGTGGTGTGACCCTCCTGAGTCGGCCTGCTGAGTACCGGGGTCACAGGCAGGTACTGCCGTGCTGGGCTGTGCTTATCTGAGTGTCTGTCATCTGTGAGTGCGGGTGTGAATGCCCCGTGTCCTCACCAGTGCTGGCTGCCCGTACTTCTTCATCGTCAGGTTCCTAGACAATTAATGATGTATCATTTTAGTTTTTTACTTGGGTTGTTAACAACTTTGGAAACGATACTATAAAAATTATATATATAGGCCAGGTGTGGTGATGCAGGCCAGTAGTCCCAGCCCTGGGATGTGAGTTTGAGGCCAGCCTGGGCTACATACATGAGCTCTAGATCAGCCTGAACTGCGTGGTGAAACCGTGTCTCAAAATGACAAAAAAGAAAAAAAAAATTCCAAAATACCATTTTTCTGTTAATAGTTAGTACATGCACATGCTATAATTTAAAATAAAATATTACAATAGAAAGTAAAAATTGAAAATAATTTAAATTGATTTTATAATTAATGAGCAATGTATATTTATTAGAAAACTTACTGAACAGGAGAGGAAGGTGAAGAATATTTTAAATTTGCCGTCTAGAGACAGCATTTTGGCTTATCTGCATGAGCAAATTTTGTGCGTGAGTGTGTGTATGCGGATGTGTGCTTAAATGTGTTTGTAGTAGGAGGTTTCGCTATGGTCACCCTCACGAAGCTATGCTGATGGCACGTTGTCATCGGCTGTGCAGTCTGTTCATGGGCTCCAGTTCCGCGGGACTGAGGGTGGAGCCCGGGCCCTTCCCCTGAGCTCCGCCCCAGCCCTTTTCCGATTTGTTACTTTTAGGCAGGGTCCTGCCGAGGTCACGGCGTAGCCCCTGGCTGAGCTTAACGCCCTCCCGGCTAGGTCGCAGGATCGCCTGGCTCTCCGCATCTTTAGAGCTGCCCTACCATCTCTGCCTCCAGCTGTGCTGCATAGGTTGCGTTTCGTTGTCCTGTCTCTTTTAGTCTAAAACAGTTGTTTCACCTATGTTCTGTCTTTCGTGGCAGTGACATGTTGAAGAAGATGGGGCAGTGGCTCTTACGCTGTGCCCCACTTTCCGGAATTGCCCGGTTGGGTTCAGAGCAAGCGTTTGTGGTGGCAGTGCAGCACTGACGTTGCTGCACACTTCTCGCCGCACCACAGCTAGGGCACAGAGTATCCAGGTGCTGTCCACAGGCTGGACCAACCACCTGGTCAACATGCCTGCCAGACCTCTGTGACGCCGCCTGTGGGACGGCACTGGGAGACCCCGGATCTGCCGTCCCCAAGCGCACACCGGTGACGTCAGCATTCACAGGTGGTCCTTGCTTGAGTGAGCTCGCAGTGCTGGTTATACAGTGGAGATTTTCAAATCTAGCCTTCTGTTTACATGTATTTGCTGGCACTCTTTTGTAAAGAAAAGATTTTTCTTTCTACCTCTTCAGTGTCACTATGAATTCACCTCTTTTAAAAATTATTCAGGGGGGCCGGGGATATAGGTCAGTGGTGTAAGTGCCTACCTGGCAAGCTCAAGGTCCTGAGTTTGATTCTCGGTACCAAAAAGAATTGTTCAGGGCGGGGGATATAGCTCAGCGACACATGTGCCTGCCTGGCAAGCACAAGGTCCTGAGTTGGATTCCCAGTACCAAAAAAAAATTACTCAAGTGTTATGATTCATTATTACGATTTCTTTGTTTTTGTTTTTTGCTATACATAAACTACATCCCCAGCTTTTTTTTTTTTCCCCCGTCCTTTTGAGACAGAGTCTCCTATGCAGTTTAGGCTGGCCTTGAGCTCACTTTGTAGCCCAGGCTGGCCTTGAACTCTTAACGATCCTCCTGCCTCAGCCTTCCGAGTGCTGGGATTACAGGCGTGTGCCACCACTCCCAGCCCCCAGTTTTTTTTTTTTTAAGACAGGGTCTTACACAGTTACCTAGGCTGGGTTTAAACTTGTGATCCTCCTATTCAGCCTCCTAGAGTACTGGGATTACAGGTATGCATCCCTTGCCTGATTTACCATTCATTTTGATGTACACAGTGTTTCAGATCTGGGCGGTGGTTGCCCCTTCACACTCCCTCTTTGCTCTTTTGTCCCTGTGAGCTTCTGAGTAGTTCCTTGCATTTTGTCACAGAATTCCCTAAGAGTACCTAGTGATTTCCTTTGCTTAGTCCTAAAATCAGCATTCCAGAAAACTGGTTTCTTGTCGTGGGAAGTGATGTTTAGAGCCCAGGTCTGGGCGTGGAGGGTGCAGCTCATACTGCTGAGGTGCCATCACTCTCCGGCTGTTCGGTGGACACACACGTTTTTAAATTGGCCGGTGTATATCGACGCTTTCCAGCCACATCCGGTGCCATAGGAGCTTTACTTTTTTTCACTTATTTGCATCACCCATGTCCTACACTAAAAATCTTTTTTTTGGGGGGGGGGCTTTTTTCTTTTTTTTATTTTAAAGACAAAAGAATGGAGACATAAACCAGAATAACACAAAAACAATACAGGAAATATAAACTTACAGAGAAGATAGTAGGGAATTAGTACTGGATACTGTATTATGTAATGTTATCTTCACATTTGTTAACACAAAAACGATAAAGGAAATACCAAATCATAGAGAAGATAGTAGGGATTTAGCACTGGATGCTGTATTACATAACGTTATCTTCGCATTTGTTACTCAGTTATACAGATGATGGCTCATTTGATCAATCAGTTTTCTCCACCCTCATCTCCATTGTTCTACCACCCAATCAGTCATCTTCCCTCTGGTAGTAACTGTACTTTTGGGTTTATTTACTCCCTCTGGTGCTCACATTTGGAAGAGACATGGCTGCTTCAAATTATGCTGTAATAAATACGGGGGCACACAAATTGCTATGGCAGGAGGTGCAATAGCACCCATCCTCAAAGACGGTAGATAGGCAGGAAACCAGGTTCACTGTGGTCAAGCCCCCAAGACCATCGGGTCCGGTCAAGCAGGCAGGGTTATCCAGCGAACTGCCAGGCTCTGCCCCAATACGGCACATCCAGGTGAAGTCCTCAGGGTTGCCTCAGCGGAGTGCTGGGCTCCACTCCTTTGCCGTGCTGCCGGAGGCCCAGTCCAGGTCTTCAGGGTTCTCATGTAGCCTGGAGTGAGCCCCCTCCCCCTCAGGCTGCTGAGCTCCCCATCAAGGCCCCAGGGTCCCTTACAGGCCACTAGTGTCTCCCTGCAGGCTGCCTATGACTCTTTGGAGGCTGTCTTCACCCAACTGGAGACCCAGGTCTGCACCCTAGTTCCAGGTCTTCACCTCCTCCTACCTCCTGATCTCCCGTGTTGCCGCTCCGCACCCCTTGCAGCTGGGCATTGGGTGCACTTATGATGCTGGGCACAAGTGGCATGAGGTCTCCCCCACCTGTGCTCATTGTGGTAGTCCAGGGTGTATACTAAGTTTAATTATTAGTTCTAGGAGAGAATTGGAGGATTTTCTCGGGTTTGCTGTGTAGAGTATGTTGTTGTCTCTCGGACAGCAGTCTCCCAGGACTGCTGCTTTTCATGTAATTGTTGCTATGGGTTCACACAAGGTTCATATATGCAAGCAGTATGAAGTTCCTCTTGGTGCTCATATTAGTGGTTTAGGGTGAGTCCTGAAGCCCGTGGACTTAGCCCGTTGCTGTCATGAACACATGTTGAGTGTTCGGGCTGCCAAGACTCAAGATGCTCAGAGAGGGAGTTCAGGGTGGGAGCTGAAGCCTGGTAACTCAGCTCGTGCTTCCTGCATGGGGCTGTGTGATCCACTTCCATCTGCAGCTCTGTCTTACTGTTGTGCTCCGGGTCCTGTTCTTTGGCTGGATCCCTGGGAATTGCTGTGGCCCTGGGGTCACTGCTGCTGCTCTCTGCTAGTAGTTGCTCACACAGTGGAGAGGCAGGAGGCCACAGCCATGGGGCAGGTGTAGAGCTGGGTGTGGTGGGCTGTGTACTGGTTGCTTTGACTCTGCCTTGCCTCGGCGCTGACTAGAAAGGTTGCTGCAGAGTGGGGATTCTGTTTTAGTGCCTGTTGTAACTTCTCATCCTCACACTGGGTTCGACAACACTTCCTGACATCTTCAGCCTCTTTTCCGGGCTGCACTTTCTCTGTTCCAGTCCTGGACTGGCTCTTGGAACTCCACTCTCCCCTAGCTGAGTTGGGAGGCTCCCTTGAGTATGGTCCTCTGAAACTGAAGCTTCAAGTGCCAGAATGAGGGAGCAGACTGAGGGTGTGTTTGGAGCAGTGACTCCCTCCTTCTCTGCCTCCTCTTTCTCCAACTGCGCCATGGTGGCCCTCCAAGCCTTTCCTCCCGGAGAGGTCTTGTTGGCTTTCTGAGGGCTTCAGTTCTTATTTTAGATCCTTCCTGGGTCCAGGGGACCCATTTCTCTCCTTCCTGTCTTT
>PVLD010000227.1:285105-337970 GCA_004027595.1 Dinomys branickii
GGTCTTTTTGAGACAGGGTCTCACTATGCAGTTCAGGCTGATCTTGAACTGACTTTGTAGCCCAGGCTGGTCTCAAACTCACAACAATCCTCCTGCCCCAGCCTCCCGAGTGCTGGGATTATAGACATGCATCACCACACCTGGCTTGATGACTACATTCTGGATAGGTCAAAATAAATCTGTTTTAGTGCCTGTTGTGGTCTTACTCATTCAAGCACGAATGGAGTAGTACTGGAATTTGGGCTGTTGAGGATGCAGTGCCCAACGAGATAGCTCCTGCTCTCACACAACAACTGTTCCAGTGGGAGTTAATTAGATAATCACACTAATGAATGCATGATTGCACAGTGAGATAAAAACTTTGAAGAAAAGCAGTTGGTTCTAAGCCTGTATAGACAAAGACCGTTGACCCTGGTGGGGGTTGAGGTGAGGGTCAAGCAGGAAGAAGAGCTGGCTAGAGGAAGAGGGGCAGGTGGGAGGGGCATGTCCGTTCTGATAGAGGAATCAGCGTGGAACCAGCAGAGAGCAGGGCACTGTCAGGAGCTGACATAAGGCTGGAGGCTGGGCAGCGAATGAAAGAAAATGAGGCTGAAAAGCAGCAGTGAAAATCACCCCTGCTGACTTAGAGAGCTTATCCCGTGCTAGACGCACAGTGTTTTACCTGGTCTCCGCGGAAGTCTTACAGAGTTATTGCCACTGTCATCCTCATTCTGTCTCTGAGGCAAGAGGCGTAGAAAAGTTAGTCATTGGTGTACAGTCCCTACCTAGGGCCTGCATTCTTCTGTGGTGCTTAGGGGTGGCGCCTGGGCCCCATGCGCTGAGGGGCCCCCAGCCCCCAGCCCAGCCTTCCTCTTGGTTCCCACCGTCCCACACTTCCTGCGGTGAGGCACTGCAGGGCTGTGCCGAGTCTAGGAAAGATTTGGCGACGTCACCAGAAAGCTGCTGGTAGGGCAGTCATGTGGTCGGGTTTCTGTTGGGGAATATTTTTCTGTCCTCAGGGTAGAGGAGATTGGAGAGAACCAGGATGTAAGGAGGTTGGCTAGGCTGTGTGGTGGAGTAACTAATGGTCAACTTGTGATGCCCAGCTGAACGGAATCAGGCCCACCTGAGGACTGCTGTGAAACGCATAAAAGGAGAACCGGAGAGGAAGAGGCGGTGCCGTTGGTTCTTGTGGAGGAGCTTGTGTCGCTGGCTTTCCTGATATGAGCTCTGCTGTTCTCATCTTTGGAGGCGCCCCGGACCGCACTGTGGCTGAGGATGGCTGTGGTGCCTTTCAGGGGAGCTCTGGTCCTCACTTTGAGCCTCGCTTCCTTGCTCCCATTCAGACCCCTCAGCCTGTTAGCACAGATTCTTCATCCCGCTGACACAGACTACCTAGCTTCCACCACTGACCTTTGGGCCTTCTTTGTGAAGATCCACAAAACAGGCCTGCATGAGGCATTATCATGGGTTGTAAGGTCTTCAGCTGAACTCATGCAGGGTATTGCCTTGGGTTGCAGGCCCTCAGCTGGATTCTTTGGGTCTTTAGTGTGTGGACAGGTTCCCTGCACTCTTTTAAACTTGACTGGGTGACTACTGTAAACTAATCCTATAAATTGTGTGTACTGTATTGTTTTCCTTGTAAACTCTGACTACAACAGGCTGTTATATTTACCCATACCCTGTTCAAATTTCCAAAACTCTCCGACCCTGACTATGACTCAGGGAACATCCTTCTATGTACACTGTATTTTTGTGTATTTAGCGGTTTCTTTGGGGTAATTCGCACGTTGGATTGCTGGACCTTGGAATAGGGGCATTTACATTTTGGATACTAACATATTTACGTGTAACTGAGCAGAAGTTTTTGGAACGCCCAACGTATGGACAATCTTGTCTTTTAAAGTCTGATAAATACTTGGAGTGGAAAATCTTCCTCCTAGACAACCTTTTTCTCTGTAGCACTTCTTCAGCCTGACCCTGAGAAGAGTTTTCATTTGAAGGGATTCTTAACTGTGATGGGATGTGGGGTTAAGAGGGTGTTGTCTATAACAGACTTTCAGCTAACAAGGTACAAAGCCTGAGTTTATTTAAATGTTTACTGGAGTGGTGGCTAAAGAAGCTTCCACGTATGATAAAGGCAGATTAAACAAACGCAGTCACCCCTGGAAAAATTCGAATGGAGCTCCTCAGGCCTGTGCTTTCCAGCAACCATGGGCAGATCCCTCGCTCACTGCTGTTTCACGTTTCTGCTTCCCCGCAGATGAGCACAACATGGTGAAAGTGGTGGAACTGGTGGATGCTGTGTACGGCCCTTACAAGCCCTACCAGCTGAAGTACGGGGACATGGAGGAGAGAAACCTGCTCATCCAGCTCAGTGCCATGCCTTTGGTAATGTCGCTACACTGCCCCTGCCGATATAGGGAGCCTTCTGTGAGCCAGGCCCTTGGCCAAGTCCAAAAGGGGCTTGCTTGGGGCTGGGATCAAGTGCAGCAGAAAAAAGGAGGGGAGGACCATGAATGCCTGGCGGGGCCTCGCAGTCCAGATGTAAATGAAAATCCCCAGCGGAGATCCAGCCAGACGAGGGCCTTCCGTTCAGGTGCGCTACACTGCCTGTTGCTTTGGGTCAGTAATTTCCTGTTAGGCGACCTTTTGTTTAAGACAGATATAGAAATAGATGCAGGAAGGCAGCTTCCATGGACCATGCTGTGTAGGCTCCAGGAAGGCCATTTCTGTTTGAAGTAGTCTTGTTTTCGAGTCATTTAAAGTTTCTAGCACGAGGTGAGTTGACATGTCAGAGTTGGTCTCACTTGTGTTTAAGACCTGCTGCTGCTTACCATTTTCACGTTTCCTAGGGATGTCCCTGAAGGGTCTGTTCCACCTCAGTTACATTGTTATCCCTGAAAGAAGCATCTTCTCTCTACTACATTCTTTGAGAGTGAATGATACAGGGAATGTGAATGCGCCTCGAGGGCAGAGTACCGTCTTACTAGTCACAGGAAAAGAGGAAGGAACTGAAAAGTACAAGGGTGAATTAGGCCTTGGTCCTGCTTTTCTGCCAGGAGGTAGTTTCCATGGCGTCACTGACCAGGCAGCCTCCTCCTTCGGCTCAGGCTGTAGGAGAACAGCTCCGACGGGGGACAGTGTTTCTGATGTCTTCATTAATGGTTTTCCACAGACGAGAGGGCTTAGAGGGCTGCCCCGTCTCAGTGTTGTCCCTCTGGGGCTTCTGGGTCTTACATCTCTTGCCTGTGTCCTCTGCTGCCCAGGAGCATGGCGAGGTGATAGACTGTGTGCAGGAGCTGAGTCACTCCGTGAGCAAGCTCTTTGGCCTGGCATCTGCAGCCGTTGACAGATGTGCCAAACTCACCAACGGCCTGGGGACCTGTGGCCTGCTGACAGCCCTGAAGTCTGTCTTCACCAAGTGAGCCTGGGGGAGTGGGAAAGGGCCAGCCACATGGGAGGGCAGTGTCTGTCGCATTACAATGTGTGTTCTCTGCGTTCCTGCGTTGGAACCCCGAGCAGCACACCAGGGGCCCAGAGGGTGCTCTTCAGAGGTCCATGCAGTGCTCTTTGCAGAAGGGGCGTGTTTGAGGCAACCGACCTGTCTGTCTGCTAGGCATGGCTCTGTGACACAAAGAACTCATGGGGTCCTAGGTAGCAAAGCGTTGATTAGAGCTATCCATACGAACATGGGCCGATCTGAGAAACGTGCTCAAGTGGGAAAAAGCATGTTGCAGTGTAAGATACTATGTGGAAAGAATGTACAAAAGCTACAGTACATTTTCTATAGCAGAGTTCAGCAAACTTTTTCTGCTCAGGCTGGATAGTACTTTAGACTCCATAGGCCCAATGGGATCTGTTGTAATACAGACCTCTGTAGCACAAAAATAGCCATAGAAAATGTGTGAATCAACAGGTGTGATTATTTTTCAATAAAACGAGAAAACCAGGAATGCTGACTTCATTGTAGGTCTTTTTTCTTTTGTACTTTAAAATGAATAGTTGTGGGCAAGCTATAGCTCATACCTTACATCTGGCCTGTCATGATTCCTTTTCGCTCTGGTACTGGGGAGCGAACCCAGGGCCTTCACACAGAGCTACCCCCACCCAGCAGGATCTCACTAAGTTGCTATGTTGCCTAGGCAGGCTGGGCTCAAACTTCGGGTCCTCTTGTCTCAGCCTGCCGGCGTTTTGGGATTACAGGTATGTACCATTGTGTCCGTCTGCATCCATTTCTATAAATAAAGTCTCTGTTGCGCACAGCCGACTTCATCCACTTAGCTGTGTTGTTTGACTCCCATGGCATCATGAAGGTAGAGCAGACTTGAAGTTCAAACGTTTTTACACTCTGGACTTTAACAGAAAGAGACCTGCTGAGCCTTTGGTCAGGCAGTGCACTCGTAACAGTAGTTATGGTTAGAGAGGTGGAGCAAGCCCAGGGTGCTGGTCATAGGGAAGCTGTCTGTCTTTCTTGTTTTGGCAGTCCTGGGACTGCCCAGGGACTTGTGCATGCTAGGCAGGTGCCTACCACTGAACTGCACCTCCAGGTCCTTTCTCTGTTAGTTTTGATTTTCTAAGTCAATAAGCTTGAATTTGTATTTCTTGTATTACTGAAATACAAAGTCAAAAGCAACATAAACATCATGCTAAGTGAAAAGAAGACCATATGTTGTATCATTCCATCTGCGTGAAGTGTGCAGGGCTGGCCCATCTGTGGGCAGGGGATGAAAGCTGCGTGTTTGCCTGGCGGCAGGAGAATTTAGAGGAGGGCAGTGACTGTTAGAGAATGTAGGTTTCTTCTTGGGATGGTGAAAATGTTCTGGTTAAAATGATGGTTATATAATTCTGGGAATACTCTAAAAACTCCTGAGAAACATTCTTTAAAATAGCTGCGTTGTGTGGTGGGTGAGTTGCAGTATATCACAATAAAGCCATTAGTGAGGGAGTTGGGAGTGTGGCGTAATAGTAGAACGTGTGCTGAGCATGCACAAGGGCCTGGGTTCAGCCCCCAGCGCCTAATGCGTGCATGCGTGCGTACATACATACATACATGCAACTACAAAAAGGAAAGGGCAAGTGAAAATACATTTTGTCAGAAAGAAAGCAGCAGTGTAAGGCTGGCATCTTTAGCTGGTATGACCGAGGTGCAAGGGCCTCAAGAGGTGGAGTGCTCCAGTTTCTGGCTTATAGACAGGTACATTCTTATGCTGTCCAAGGGGCCTCCTCCTGGAGTTTGTTCCAAAATGGAGCTGCGAGTCTCAAGAACTCCCTTTTCTTGAGCTGATGCTGTTTTGCTGCAGGAAGTTAGGGAGGGCTTGTCATTCCAGGAATAGCAGCTCCCCACTGTAACCTGTGAGGACTGTTGGGCCCGGTGCTCTCGGGCGTTGATTAAGAACCGAGGTGTGAGCAGTGAGCTCAGGTGTGTTTCTGTGGAAGGAGAGGCGTCAGCCGCGAGACCCCTCAAATCAAGTTTCTCCTCCTGCTCTGCCATCAGCATTTTTTGAATAAAAGCCATTCTTTTCTTGAGATCTAGAAATATTATTATAAAATAGCAGAAATAATGCTTTTAGAAAATAATCCCTCCCATGTGAAAAAGACATCCACTTTTAATCTTATTGAAAGGAACAAGTTTTGAACATTGTGCTAAATTTTAGTTCTGCTAGTTCTTCCCTGTCAACTTTTAGGAAGATGTCTGTTTACCAACTGTATTGCCTCTCAGCTCTCCACCATGAAAGGTGAGGTCTTGAACTTGCTCTTTAGTTTCAGCACAGGGATTGAATCCAGGGCCTTTGACTGAACGACATTCTCAGATCTTTGTATTTATTTTTTGCTGTGCATCTCACTAAATCTCTTAAGTTTTTCAGGCTGGGCTTGAATTGATGACCCTCTTGCCTCCCTCTGTCAGAGCTCCACAATTATAGGCAGCCCTGGCTTTGAGCATCAGATCATCTTTTATTGAATGGAACATTTGGAAGTTAGCAGCGAACTCGTGTTTATGAAGTTAGACCAGGGAAATGAAGTTGAGCAGGTAGGACATTGCTCAGTGCTGCAGAGGGCCTGGCGGAAGCCATCAGGGAAGGCTACGGTAGGGAGGGTGCAGCAGATTGGCCTGACTGGAGCCAGGGGAGCCATCGAGACACCAGCTGCAAGGGTGGTTGGAGAGGTAGAGCTTTACAGCTGTGGTGGACGTGATGGTTCCAGAGTGGGAGCAGTCTGGGGTTGGGGTCTCGGGCAGGTGGCTGCTCCCTGGAGTCGCTGGTGATGGTAATGCCCTGCGCCTGGTGGCTGTGAACGTTAAGTGAAGCATGTTATCAAAGTCTCTAACCGCGACTCTCCTGCAGTAGATGCTTGGAAACGAGATGGAGGAGAAAATAGTGTGATAAAAGCAGTACTTTTTTCTGCAATTTCATGATAAACCCATTTTGAATTCTGGGCTGGAGGATGGTGACATACCCTCTGCTCCTCCTTCCAGCGGGCTCTGTGCTGGGAGCTCCCGTGGAGCGTGGACTCGGAGGGTGCAGATTCTTCTCATGCATACCTCTTGTACTGTGCAGTTGTGAATACAGTTGTTTAACCTTGCCCAGTTAAAGCAAAATCACGCTCCTTACCCTTGCCTTGCCAGCCTGTCCTCAGGCTTCCCTGCCTTCCCCCAAACAACTGACTCCCCGGGGAAGCTGTCACCCCTTTCCTGGGGAAGGGAAGGTGCTGCTGGAGTTTTGGTTGTCTGGCTTTCCTTTCTTTGCAAAGGGTGCAGCAGTGTCTTCTGCAGCTCCTGGAGTAGTCTGAGGAAGTCTCTCCCATTTGGCCCTTTGAGTGGCCTTTCTTTCCACTGCACACGCTTTTAGGCCCTGGGTCCTCATGTCCTGCTTTCCCCACCTGGAGCTTTGGATTCGGGAAGGGAGAGAAGTGAAGCTCGTTACACTCCCAGATCTGCGGGCATCGGAGGGCACGATGCCCTTCCATCTTCCTCATCACACCCTCCCGAGGACACACACTGATCTGGTCATGTTCTGGGAAGTTTTGAGTTAGGCAATCTTATGACCCCCAGCAACTTTATGAAGGCATATAGAAGACATCATTAAATCCATTTTAAAAATGTAGCTGAGGCCAGAGACGGTAAAGCCCTTGCCCAGGGCTGCACTGCAAGTCTGTTGTCCTCTTGGGATGATTTCCTGTGTGTGCTGGTTCCTGGGTATACACCAGTAAGCTATGGTGGCACAGAACTTGTTCCCACAAAGCTACTGGTCTATAATAGCAACCTGCTTTAAGCATACACACACCAAATAAACTGCTTACTCAGTGTGGCAGGTGAGGCAGGAGAAAACCTATGTGGACAGTAAGAGCAGGTAACAGTCTGCGTGAGGCTCTTCTGGTGTGCTCCTGTGCTAATAATGTGCCTTTGTATCTGTGAGCTGTAATTTATCTACCCTGGCTGAAATTCAGGGGGTTGGTTTGTGAAAGTACCCTGGGTATCAGTAAGCCGCCTTTCAGTTGTCCCAGACCACAATCTGTTATTAACAGTGACCCTGTGTTATAAAAAAAGTTCTTCAAACCTGCTTCCAAAGGAATGCATTTGGCGCCAGGGATATAGCTCAGTGGTATAGCACCTGTCTGGCAAGTGCAAGGTTCTCAGTTTGATTCTGGGCACCAAAAAAACAAAAACAAAAAAAGAAATGCGCTTGTTGGGATAAGGGGGTACTTTACCTGAATCGTGTCTCACCTGCTCATTGCAGTTCTCTTCCTGGCTGTCCCTTTCTACTCTGTCTTGAGCAGCTCTTCCAGCTTACCCTGCAAGTGACTGACACGATCTTGCCTCATAAAGAGACCTTCCTGTGGTCAGAGATTTGTATGTGGTCTCACCCTATGGCTGAAAGGACATTCTGAAAGTCATCAGTAATTTGTCTAAAGCTGTGAATTCCAGGTGTCTTTAGAATGGAGGAGTTGGGCCGGGCATATAGCTCAGCAGCACAAGCACCTGCCTGGCAAATGCAAGATCCCGAGTTTGATTCCCAGTACCAAAAGAAAAAAATAAAGTGCAACCAGGTTAGAATGGAGGAGTTTCTATGACACTCCTATAGTGTGTTCCCTTTCTCCCTAGGTATGTGTCTGATTTTACCAGTGCTCTCCAGTCAGTACGAAAGAAATGCAGACTGGATGATATTCCTCCCAATGCCCTTTTCCAAGAAGACTGGACGGCTTTTCAGAACTCTATCAGGTAATGTGGGGGTTGCAGGTTAACGCTGGTGCACCTAGTATTGTAAGCATAATCTAAAGATAATAGATGTTTACGAGGCATTCATTTTCTCCTTCACTGCCTTTTTTAAAAAAAGCAAATCCTCTAGACTCTAAAAACAAGCCAATAAGCAAAAAAATAGATGCACCATCAATAACAGTGAAATGCTAAAACAGCCCCTCAAAGCTCTCAGTGCTAAGCGTACCCTCTGTCATCCATGGCGATTTGGCACGGCAGGAAATACTCTGGACAAGTACGTTGTGTTGTTTGTGAGTGAGTGGAATATTTTACTTTCTCATAAATCTTTCTTTTGATGGAATGCCTAGATACCCTGGTGATGACAGGTATTTTTAAAGAAAGTTAAAAGTTAACTAAGTTCAAGATATTTTTAATCCTTGGATTTGTCCTGGCGTTATGAGCTTGGTGTTGAAGGACTTGGTAGCTGGAGTTTGACTCCTGGCATAAAATTACTTGAAAATGAAAGAATTATTAAATGTGGATGTGATGATCATTGAGGCTTTTTCATGAGAAACAAATGGATTAATCTTCTCCTGCCTTTCATGTGACTGAAGGGAGAGATAGACTTCTAGTATCAAAGCAGTTTTTTCTGCCTCACAAATAGGCATCTAGCAGATGTTAAATGGTCAGTGTTGATTTTAAAATTTAGATACAAAGTATTTCCAACCCATTTTCTCAAAGATAAAACTCACTATTTTGGAAGTGTAAAATTATTTGAGGCAGTGATGTATACAATTACGATTTGTAGCAGGGATGCTAGTGGTGTGGACGATATTGGGAGGGATCTTTTCCACTAATTACTAATTGGTAAAACATTTCAGCTGGGCCAAAAATTGGTGAGCCACTTTCCCAGAACCCAGCACTACCAAAAGGAGCAAATAGTTAGAATTTTTACGAATGAGACAATGTTTGACCAGTAAATGTTGACACTGCCGGTACTTGAAGTGTGTTCCGTTCTGTTCAGGATAATAGCCACCTGTGGAGAGCTCCTGAGGCAGTGTGGAGACTTTGAACAGCAGCTCGCAAGCAGGTAGGAGTTGGTGTCTGTGTCTTCCAGGCCCCAGGTTCTTGGTTGGGAGGAACACAGTTCAGTATACACTACATACAGCAAGGGCAGCAGATAGATGGTCAAATCTGAAAGCTACAGGGCTCAAGGACTGCCTGTGCCTGGAGACAGGGTGTCATTATTGTCACTATTAAACATTTATTGAGTCTCTAAAAAGGGCACAGCTCTGTCCTGTTCGGCAGTGGTCACATGGTTTTGGTTTGCTGTGGAGGTCTCAGCCAAAAGGAGGAAACGGGACATGTTGTTCCGAGTGATGAACAGGCTGAGCCCCTGCTGAGTGTTTATAAACCGGTTACTGAGCTCAGAGTACACAGCCCCACAGAAGTGGTGTTCCAGTCACGCCCGTCCCACAGTGTCGGCGTTAACCCAGCCGGCCGGCCTGGTCCTCCCACGGAGTTCTGTGCCGCTGAGCGGTGTGTATCAGAGAATTTTGGCACCGCTCTAGGACAAGCTTGTTCTCTCCCCTTTCCACTGCCAGGGCTTTTGTGTTGCCTTGGCTTGTCCCCATTTGGATAGTTCTTCCCCTCAGAGGACTCTGCTTCCTGAATTTACTTCTCTTAGCTAACCCTCCATCCCTGTGGCACAGCTGTCGTCTTCCTTAGGAAGTGAGGAGCTAGCCTCAGTCTTTTGCTGTTGTGTCCTGGGGCTTGCGCACAGAGCTTTAGCTTTGAGTCACATCCCCAGTCCTTTTTAAAATTTTTTATTTAAAAATTTTGAGCCGGGACAAAGGCAAGGTGCAGGGGGCATCACAATCCCTGACTTGAAATTATCCTGTAAATCTGCTGTGATAAAAATAGCATGGTACTGGCAAAAAAGAAAAGAAAAAAAGACTAGAAAATCAGTGGGACAGATTAGAAGATACAAAAACAATTCCAGATACACTCACCCAGCTCATCTTTGACAAAGGGGCCAAACACTTTCACTGGAAGAGAGAAGCCTCTTTAATAAATAGTGCTGGAAAAACTGGCTTTCCACATGCCAAACACTAAAACTAGATGCATGTCTGTCACCATGCACTAAAGTAAGAATGAATCAGAGATCTAAATATTAAAACAGAAACCCTACGTAATACTCTTGAAGACATTGGTGTAGGCAAAGATTTTATGAATAAAACCCAGTTGCACAGGAACTATCACAAAGAATGAACAACTGGGATCTCATCTCTTTAAAAAGCTTTTGCAAAACAAGAGAAACCACCAACAGAGTGAAGACAACCCACAGTACAGGAAAATATTTTTGCCAGCTGTTCCTCAAAGGACTAACATCTAGAATATATAAAGAGCTCAAAAAATTAGATCCCCCAAATTGAAAGACGTAATCTAGAGTGGGCATCCGCAATCAATGGACACTTCTCATACGAAGAAGCCGAAATAACAAGTAAATATATGAAGAAATGTTCAACATCATTGTTCACTTTAGAGATGCGAATTAAAACAACGCTGAGATTCCCTCTCACTGCAGAGAGAATGGCCGTCATCAAGAAGTCAACCAATAACCCATGCTGGAGGGGCTGTGGAGACAAAGGAACCCTTTTCCACTGGTGGTGGGGTATAGCCTGGTGCAACCACTGTGGAAATCAGTGTGGAGATTCCTCAAAAAACTAGAGCTTCCATTTGACGTAGCTCCTCTCTTTCTGGGTGTCTTCCTGAAAGAATTACAAGCGACATTCTACTATGATATAGGTGCACCCATGTTTATAGCGGCACAGTTTGTAATAGCTAAATATTGGAAACAACCCAATAGGCCATCAACCAAGGAATGGATAAGAAGATGTAGATTTTTTGTACAGCGGAATACTGCTCTGTTGTAAAGGATAAGCTTGAGGCATTTCTAGCTACATGGAGGCACCTTCAGACCATCCCCTCAAGAGGAATAAATCAAATACACGTGTTTAAACATCACATGATTTCTCTGCTGTGAGAAACTGGAAGTGTAGTAAGGACCAAAGTGTATAGTAGATACTGTGAAATTGGAAGAAAATGTTCAAATGGGAAGGGGAACGGGGCTGGGAAAGGGGAAAGGAGGGACAAGAAGGAAAATAGAAAGAATGGGAGGAAAACCTTGTGAATAAGGAGAGGAAGAGGGGCTGCAGAGGGGAGGGGAGCGAGAACAGGAGTAGCAAGGTACATCACGGGCAGTACAAATCCCCATGATGAATGTTATTGTGTGTATCTAAAGTGTTCGAGGGGTTGGGGATTTAGTTCAGCAGTAGAACGCTTGCCTAGCAATCTGGAAGCCCTGGGTTCGGTCCTCAGCACCAAAAACAAAAACTAAAACCCATCTGGAAAAAAAAAAAAAGTCCCAATAAAAAAAACTGTTTGGGCTGGGGATATAGCTCAGTGGAATAAGCGCCTGCCTAGCAGGCGCAGGGTCCTGAGTTCGATCCCCAGTACTGCCAAAAAAAATAAATAAAGTGTTCAATTCCTAGTACCAAAAAAAAAAAAAAAGAAAGAAACTTAAAACGTACCAGTAAAATAAGAAAAATTTAAAATACCAATAAAGTTAAATACAAAATTTTTGAGCCAGGGTCTCACCAAATTGCAAAATAGCTCAGGTTGAGTTCAGACTTAGATCTTCTTGCTTCAGGCTCACAGGGGGCTGGCATTACAAGGAGTGTGCTGGCTTGCCCGGTTTGTTGTTTTTTGAGACAGGGTCTCACTGTGTAGTTCAGGCTGGCCTTGAATGCATGGTGATGGCCCAAGTGTTGGGATTGTAGGCGTGCACCACTGTGCCCAGCTTGCCATCATGCCCAGTTTGGCAGTGGTTCTTTAACCTTTTTCTTTGATGATTCTTTGTCCTAAAGTACTCTCTGAGGCATGGAATTGTTTCAGTCCCAGTGAAATGAAAGCTGAGGCTCCGTGGAAACAGGATGGGAGGTAGGACGTGCTGTTGAGGAGGGAGAGCAGACCGGCTCAGAGCCTGCGGCTCTCTGTGGACTGTTCTTGTCACAGCTGTTTGCCTGCCTTTGTTCTTGAACCCAGGGTCTGCCTCTTAGGTCCAAGGTTTTTCATTGTTATTATGGACAGAGTCTTGCGACACAGGACAGTAGGAGCAACTGTCACTTTTCATAGCTCCCCAGTGGCCCAGCGCAGAAACGAGATGACTTCCTGGAGTGACTGAAACCAAAGCAGCACAGGCGTGCAGTGGATTATGTAAATAATGTGAACGAAGTCGGTGGTACCACTGCTTGCGTGCACACACGTGTGCACAGTGAAAAGAACCTGCTGGCGGGGGCAGGGCTGGGTTCGTCATGGGCTCGTAGAAAGAGGTAAAACTTCAGCATTTATGTAGTTAAAAGAAAGCTGTGTAGCATGTTATTTTCATAATCACAGTTGTTGCTCATTTAAAAAATCAAAATAATTCACAAGTGTTCAAAATAAACCCTAAAAATCATTCTCTGGGAATATATTGTCAACAGTCTCCTCACTTCCCACTTTTAAAATTTGTTGGTTAATTAGGTTGACTCCAGACCCTTTGCACTGGGCCACTGTGCCCCACCCCTCTTTAGTAGGGTCTTGCTTAGTTGCTACATTGCCCAGGCTGGGATTGAACCTGGGTTTCTCCTGCCTGGGGCTGCCAGAGTGCTGGGCTTACAGGAATGCACCACCACACCTGCCCCTCTCATAGCACTTACTAAGCTTTAACATTAAGGACTTAGTGTGAACGGACTTACTAGCCCTCCATTGTTATAGATGAAGGGATATTGAGGCACAGACTTTGGTATAGGTAATTTTTTTTTAGGTTAAAAGCTTGTCTGCAGAAATAACTGTCTGAGGTGCTGATTTGAAGCTTGATGTAACCGGAGCCATCTGGGTCTGTGAGTGTGTGTTTAGCAGACATCTCTTCTCATCAAGAAATGCAGATTTTTCCTTAATTTTTTGTTTGCTACCTTCCAAAGAGTAAGAACAGATCTGGTTAGGAAGGCAAGTGGGGCCATGATGGTAAAGAAGGAGGCTCGCTAACTGCTTTTCACCATCTGGGGAGAAGGCTGGGCCCTGCTTTGGCAGCGGCAGGAGCAGCAGGGTGTATCCCACACAGCCTCTGAGGTGGTGATGTCATCCTGGAGGCTCTGTGTCTGCACTGGGACAGTCACCATCTGTGTCCCTGTCCGGGAGGCTGCGCAGCATGTGTGGCAGCCGCGGCCACCTGTAGGGCTTATCGTCCCCGTCAGAGTCACCTGCAGAGCCCAGACTGCTTTGAATGTTCTTGTGCTTCAGTACTTTCAGACAGTTCTTAGAGGTAAATGGCTAATGTTTGGTTCTGCGATCATGTCTATTATATATATTTTTTTTTAATTTTTTTTTTTTTTTTTTGCGGTACTGGGGATCGAACTCAGGACCCTGCGCCTGCTAGGCAGGCGCTTATTCCACTGAGCTATATCCTCAGCCCCCTCTTGTGCTTCAGAGACAAGGTTGATGCTGGGCACCGGGTTCCTGAGATCATGTCCTTGCGGAGGGGATTGTTTTGTGCTGTACGGGCTGAGTAAAGTAGGGCTGCTTTGGGTGTCATCTGAGACGCCTGACTTGGGTGCCGTGGGCGAGTCACGGGGGGATTGCCATGCCTCCTCTGCTTTGTGGTGCCCACCACTGAACTTTGGAATGCTGATATAAACAGTTGCTCATTTGTGATGGCTCTGCTTATAGTTTTTGAGCTTTATGATGGTACAAAAGGGATGCACATTCAAAAGAAACCATGCTTTGAATTTGGAATTTTTATCTTTTCTAGGCAAGTGATTTTTTAGGGCACATTCCTCTCAGCACGCTGAGCCACAGCCCCCAGTCACTCTCTGCTAACGTGAGGGCCAGAACTCGCAGGAATCTGCAGTGCACTGCGCTGCTGAGCTAGGATGTCCAATAGGCTGGGTGTATCAAAGGCATTTTGGACGTAATGATATAAAAGTCTTTATAAGTCAAGGAGCATCTTTTACCAGGGGAAGGTCTGAGTAGGACAGTTGAAGTAGACAGATTGAGGAATCCATTATAAATGTTCAAGTCCCGAGGCTGAGGAGCGGATAATAACTTGTCTCAAAGAGGAAACAAGTTAAGGACACAGATGGAACGGAAACGTCCCACCTTGGGGGACCCCCGCCCACATTCTCCTGGCACAGTGATCAGCAGGATGACACATGCTGAGCTCCACGATTAATCGCAGAGCTTTGCGAGGGCAAAGACTGTGCTTACCCTGTGATAGCCCCATCCTGACATAGAGCCTTTTCTTGTAATAAGAAAACATTTCTTGAAAAGAAATCAAGTGCTTCATGAGGTTTAGTTCATAACACTGGTCAGTACCTGTGATAAGAGATCAGATACTAATGACCAGGTCACTAGTGATGTCTGAATGGAAAGGTGCTAGGAAAAGATGCCATTGGTGTTTGGGGGTTGGAGTTATACTTATTCTGACATTTTAAATTACAGGATCTACAGTTCAAAACATGGAGATTCAAAACATGTAGGTATGCCGACATACCTAGCTTTCATTTTTTTTTTTTTTTTTTGGCGGTACTGGGGATTGAGCTCAGGACCCTGCGCCTGCTAGGCAGGCGCTTATTCCACTGAGCTATATCCCCAGCCCTATACCTAGCTTTCTTCAGCTTGGATGGCAGGGTTATGCAGGGCAGGGGGCAGGTCAAGCTGCCTGAGACAAAAATACATATTGCAGTAACCCCCCCAAAGGAGAGCTGACTCCTCAGAGACAGTGGTTAGGTTGGCCTGACTTTCTGGTCACTAGGCCCAGGGTCACTGGTCATTCAATAACTTTTAGTGAGTGCCTGCTGTGTGCCGGACACCGCGCTAGGTGCCGGCAGCGGAAAGACGCAGAAAGCTGTTCTGTCCTCATGATCTGGTGGGGATGAAATGAGACAGCATGTGCTGTGTGCGTAGTAGAGACAGGAGGCTGATGGAGCTGAGAACTGAGCGCCCAGTCCAGGCACTAGGGAAAGTGTTGTGGAGGCAAATGCTTGGGGACCAATCCTGAAGGAGAAGCAGGGTTCCCCAGGTGCATGGGGGCGCACATCAGGGGACAGTGCACCTGAGCAGGGTGTGCAAGTGTGGGAGCCCTGGCTGAGGGGTGAGGCTGGTGGCAGTTGGAAGGGTAGGGAGTGCCTGTCAGCATTTAGGAGCTCTAGTGATGGGGGGCCTGCGTGCATTGCCTTGGTGTTTTTAGTATTGTCCTGGGTAACAGGTATCTTTGGAGGAATCAGACTTGCCTTTTGAAAAGTCATTCTCCTAACACTTTGGAGGACTGATTAATGAAGTATAGAAAGGTGAGGGAGAGGAGGCAACTGGAAGACTTCCGACAGTATGTAGAGAAAGCTGGTGGCAGGGACAGTCCACAGTTTGACAGACAGAAGCAGCAGGAAGCGTAAGCAGCGGGCAGAACTAGGATGACCTGTGTGGCAAGGGTGGGGAGCTGCCTGAGTCAGCAGTAGTTTTGGAGGAGGTTCACGTCCCTGGGGTCTTTACAAGTACAGGAATTCCTTTGAAAAAGAGCGCTGCCAGGAAACTGCTGTGCCCAAAGCAGTTTTGTTCCTGAGCAATTGAGAAAGGAGGGGTCAGGGAGTGAGTCACATTTGGGACTTGTTATGAGGCCTCCTCTCTTCCTATAATCCTGGGCATATTGAAATGTGGAGACTGGAAAGGTAAAAGGGAGCTCCGGGGAGGAGAGTGGAGGGCTTTCCGCACAGCATGGTGTGGTCATCGCTTCTCCTGAAAGTGGAGACTCAGTGACCCAAGCGGGGGAGCAGGGATGAGCAGGGAACCTCCGCTGGGCGTTTGTCTTTCTTGAAGAAACTGGGAAGCATAGCTTCTTTCACTACATCTCTCTGCACCTGTGACACACAGTAAACTTCGCGGTGCTGAGGGGTAGCAGCACTGCGCAGCCCCTCGCGTAGGGCAGGTACACCTTGTGGGTAAGGGCACAGGGTGTGCCATCGTCACTCTTACCCGGGCACCAGCCGGCTGCTGCCATGCCCAGCAGCTTTGTAAGCATCTGACTGTCCCATGTGGTGGTGCTCATATGGCCAGAAAGTCTGATAGATGGTGCAGTGCCCTGGATGGTCATAGGAGAGCTGCCCCTGGGTGTGCTGGCTGTCCTGTCAGTAAGGTGGCATCTTCTGGGGGCATAGTGGTACATAAGAACAGAAACACCTGTTTTTATTGTGCACTGAGGGCCAGCTCCTCCTAAATGACAAAAGATACCATTTCTCCTTAGAAGTGCCAGTCTGCCTTAGGGGGCCATCCTGTGAGTAGTAAGGGAGAGTGTGATTGCTTAGGAAGAGAGCTTCTTACAAACAGCCCTGGGCACAACCGTCATCACTTTCCTTGCAGGATTTTGTCCACAGCTGGTAAGTATCTGTCGGACTCCTATAGCCCTCGGAGCCTGGCTGGCTTTCAGGAGAGCATCTTGACAGACAAGAAGACCTCTGCCAAGAACCCATGGCAGGAATATAATTACCTCCAGAAAGATAACCCAGCTGAATATGCCAGTTTGATGGAAATACTTTATACCCTCAAGGTATGAGACCAGATAGACGGCATTCTTGCAAATGCAAGCTTTTCCTTTGTCATTCACCCTCCAGGTCTGCTGGCTCTGTGTGTGGGCCCCGGGCTATGGTGCGCCCTGCCACCACTTCTCTCATTTATGTTGGGATTTTAAGAAACTAATAATCTGTGAACCCATTGTGATGTCGCTGGAGGCCTTGGGTAGATGGATTTTTATTCTGGTAAAGCCAGGCTGGAGGATGTGTCTTTTAGACCTGTGGTCAGAAGGCCTTGCTACACTTTAGTCTACAGTTAGGACTGCTTTCTTCCTAAAGCAGTCACAGTTTTGCTTACTAGCTCACAAGATGGGTGAACTGGTAGTCTTTGGCCTCTATGCAGCAAAACTCCCCTTTTACTGGATGACAGGCAGGGAACCAAATACATACTGGCTGCAGGCAGGCCGAACCCATAAAAGGGGACTCTGCCTCAGCGCTGGAGAAGGCTCTCCTCCCCTAGCGGGGGTGGGGGGTGGCGGCACCAGCACCTGCAGGCTCCCCCATAGGGAAACGTGCAGACTTGGGGAATTGTCTCCTCCTGTTCTCTTCTTTAAAGTCTGTGGCCTGTAAAGGTGCCTTTGACTTTGAACTTTGAGACCTTTGAGGTCCAGGCACAACAAATGGGATGAGTCACACAGCTCCCTGGGAACGGCCCCCAGGCTTGTAAGAGGGCCACAGGCAAATGTTCCAGAGCCTGCCCCCCTCCCTAGTTTGGTTTTACCCTCACTCCATTGGAGGAGACGTTGCTGTTCCCATACCAGCAAGTGCAGTCTGCAGTTCTGACCAGCCTGGAGCTCTGGTGGTGAACAGCACCATGGGCGTGGACGTATCTGAGGCTCCCATTTGCCCTCTCAGGGTCTCCCCAGCTCTCGGCCTCTCGGCCTTCCAAATGGCTGCATTTGATCCCCACAGAGGCACTTCTTAAAGCAATTCTGTGAATTCATTCATCCATGCTTCTGAGATTAAGTTAAAGCAACTCTGTTAATCTTTATTGCTAATCTGATTTATGTCTGTTGTAATCAGTTCATTTATTGTAGGAAAAATAAGGTTATATTTTCCATCTCTGTATTTTCTCAGGCTGTTTGCCGTTCCCTGGGACTCACACAGGCTGTACATACTCTGTTTTGTAGCCGAGTGCAGTTGGCCTGACCTCCCTGGGAGTCAGTGCTGCGTCCATTATTCCTGTGTTTTTTTGTTTTTTTGTTGTTATCTTTTTGAGACACGGTCCTGCCATGCAATGCAGGCTGGCTTTGAGCTCACTTTGTCACCCGGGCTGGTCTTGAACTCACAACGATCCTCCTGTCCCAGCCTCCCAAGTGCTGGGATTACAGGCGTGCGCCACCATGCCTGGCCCAGTTTTCTTGCTTTTAATGGGAAGCTTCTGATCATTTTTTTCCCTTTTCATCTGTCCCTGAGGAATAGTCACAGTTAAATTTTTCTAAACTGCCAATGCATGTGTTCGTATTAGCTCAAATGCATCAGAATCACCCAGGAAACTGAATTAAAAATACAGATTCTTGGAGCTGTAGCTCAGTGGTAGTGTTGCCTAGCATGTGTGAGGCCTTGGGTTGGATCCTCAGCATGATTTTTTTTTTTAAAAAAGATGTGTGTGTGTATGTAAACGCTCAGGGCTCTGCTTTAATATTCTTGGATGGAGCTGGTGAATCTGCCACTCAGCTGGCTCCTCAGCATCCTGGCACACAGCCTTCACTGTTTACCTCCCTGTGATTTTCCAGCATGTTTGACCTGTGACACTTGGAAGATTCCGGGCCTGACAACTTGCCTTTGGCGTTTTCTTGTCTTAGGAGAAAGGGTCCAGTAATCACAACCTGCTGGCTGCGTCCCGGGCTGCCCTGACCCGCCTGAACCAGCAGGCTCACCAGCTGGCGTTCGATTCCGTCTTCCTGCGCATCAAACAGCAGCTGCTGCTGGTTTCTAAGATGGACGTGAGTTTCCCACCGAGGTGCCATGGTTCCTTCCCCCACCCCATTCCATATATGCTCAGGCCTGTCTAAGCGTATCTTTAACCCTCCCTGCCCGACACACTTCAGGAGGGTCCTGCATTACTGTCCTAGGCTACAAAGAGTCACCATGTCATTTCAGTTCGTAGCGTAGCACGGTGTGTCCTAGCAGAACTGCTGTTGCTTGGTGGGCATTCTCACGGGGAGAGTGTAGCTGGCCTTCTCAGGGAGCAGCGGGGAAGCTGTACTGCTGTGCAGGCCAGGCGAGGTCGGAGGAGCGTGTTGTCTTTTGAGGTTGAATTGCTTTCGGGCCACAGGAGACATTTCCTGGGGAATTGGTTCTGGAACCTTCATTCAGGACAGTACCACATAAGGTTTGAGTCTGTTTTTGAGGGGAATTTGGAGGGTTTTGCTCCTTTCCTTCCTCACTGCCTTTGCTGTTTTGCTGTTTTGCAGTCGTCTCGCATCCTTTCCTTGTGTCCTCTTTCCTGTCTGTCCTGATACTTTTTTGGTGTTGCCTAGCAGTCATATGTCCTCCGAGTCCCTTTGCTTTTCTTTTGGATTACGGGGTGGAACAGCTCCCAGTTAACTGCATTACCAACTCCTCAGGTCAATTGGGATCCCACTCTTTGGGAAGGCAGTCTTTTGTGAAGGATCCAGTTGTGGATCGTTAATACCCAAGAACTCCTTTTCAGAAACACCAAGGACTTGTATGGCCTAATCACAAAGTCTTTGCTTTTCAGCTGTCTTCTACAGAATAGACCGGCCAGGAGTCCAGGCCACTGTGTGATTCTAGTTAAATCTCATCCTTTCCCTGGGCCTCGGAGTTTCCATCCATAAAATGACTCAGTTTACTGCATAAGTTTGAGGTTCTTTCTAACCTTGACATCTTGTGATCTTGACTGTGTGAAATGCCAGGGGGTGGACTCCAATCAGATCTTGCAAGCATGAAGGGGAGGGTGGGACTGGAAGAGAGCAGCAGCGGGCCTGGCGCAGGGGCCAGGCGCTCAGCTCCTGGCCACAGCCCATGCGCGCCTCACCGGATGGCAGGGCGGGGGGGGTGGTTATTCCCTTTTCTGTGATCACTGCTTCCATGTCTGTATCACGGCAGGACACCACCCCTCATTGTGCAGGCTGATGAAGATTGAGAGTTTGTGTGTGATAGAATTTAGTACAGCCCCAGCCACAGCGGATGCTGAATAAGTGGTAGTTCCCTTTCTTTCTGAGATATTCTGGAAAGTACAGAGAAAAAAAATGCAACAAATCTTTTCAGAATTTCATCATCTAGAAAGAATCAGTGTAAATATTTGATGTTCTGCAGTCCAGACTTCATGCCTACTCAGACGTTTTGAAAGCCAGCAGGTCTATAGGAGGAAATGGAGTTATAGTACACATTACTTCTAAAAAAGCAAACTGTGTACAATGTAAATTTTGAACTAGGAAAGAGAAACTAAATGAAAGCAGTGGATTTGTTGAACTGGAAATCATTGTTTCTTTATCACAAAAGATATTAGCTCCCAGAAGATCTCTTAAGATTAAGGGGGAGAAAAGATTTTAGCATCATTGCTTTTTATGAATCATGTTTCCATTTTAGCCAAGTATCAATATCAATTCACTTGTTTTGAGAGATGAGATTTGCATTCCTTATATCTGTCATCTCTCCTCCCCTCTCTCCAGGTTCATTGGCTCTTACTATTTTTATTTTGTTAAAGCTTAACAAACTGACCTCCAGTTCTGAAACCTTAATTTTCCCAGTTATTTGGCCTCATGCTACATTGAAGCAGGTTTAGTGCTTCCTGCCCGGCCTTTGTCTCTGCTTGTGCATTCCAGAGCGCACAAGCATGAGTCAGCCTGGGCTGTGGGGACCTTACCTTCACCCCCAGGCTTTCCCATCACCCTGCTGGCCGCCGGGAACACATGTGGCCAGCTTTGAAGATTAGAGGGAGTCCCCTGGGCACCAGCCCACACCACACAATACAGAGGCAAACACTAGGGTCCTGAGGATTTGGAAATGAAACCCTGGCCAGTAGATGCTTGTTTTCAACGTTTGCTGGTGCATTGTTTGTCCTTTTATGTTGTAAGACTGTAAACCAACACTGCGTTCAATTTCCCAATACATTACTGACATTTATCTCCATCTGGTGACAGATGGACAGGAAAGCCCACTGGAAAGAGATTTATAGTAAGCCCCGTACAGTTAAAGCTAAGCGACATCATCACCCCATTGTCCTCTCCAAGTGCACTTTTCGTGCCTGTGTTTAGGCCTCTCCTTAATCCCAGGCCCCATCTGGCCTTTTCCTGGGTTCTTTTCCACTCGGCTCTTCCCCAGCCTCCTGCGCTGAGCTCCTGCTGCTGCCAGGCCCCGCCTTCTCCGAACCCCACCTCTGGGGTGGGGCAGTAATGCTGGCCTTTGCCCCCCCCCCCCCCCGCATTGGCCCTGGTGTCTGTCCTTCCACATGGCGCTCTCCCGTCCCTGTCCCACAGGAGCCGTGCTCCTCCCCAGGCTCTGGCCCCTGCCTCTGGCTGTCCCGCCTTCCTGGCTGCACGCATCTCTGCTGGACCCGCCAAGCTCTTACTGCCTTTGCTTTCAGTGGTGTGTCTGCCGTCTCCCCCGGGCCAGTCCCTGAGCTACTGCTGAGTTTACCTTATCCCTTGGCGGGGCCACGCTCTGATGCGCTCTCTCCCAGCCAGACCCTGCCAGCCAGGCACGCAGTCTCCTTCTCAGACTTTTTACTACGGGAATTGTCACATCTCCTAAAGGGAGAGAGAGTGTAAGGAACTCCGTGTACTTATATCGCCTGCTCCAACAACAATCAGCTCCCAGCCATCCTATTTCATATATACCCTCCTCTAATGTGTAAGCACTCGAAACCTACTCACAGTACCGTAACCACTCCTTGAAAACAGAGAAAAAATAGCCTCTTACTATCATCCCTAACGCTCAGGTTTCCAGTTGTCTTACCACAGTCATGGTTTAAATGTTTGAGTCGGGGTCCTGGATGCTGCAGTGAGACTGACTGAGGTGTCTTCTGTCTTGAGCTAAAGGTTTCTCTTCGTCTCCCCTCTCTCTCTTTCTCTCATTCTGTGTCTCTTCCCCGACGGTAACACCTTACCCTCACTGGAGGTTCGAAACTGCCCATCTGCTCCTCTGTTTCTGCCTTTGTGTGCCACCTGCCTCTGGGGCCCAGTCCTCCTCTGGGCACCCTGAGCTTTGGCTGCCTGAAGTGTATAAAACGTGTCTGCTGCTGGGGTCTGTCAGCAGATGCCTGAGCACCTGCTTGGGGAGAAGGAGGGCGGGGGGACCAGCTAGGAGACGTGGCACCGAGCAAGGCAGGAGCCCCCGGGATCTGCTTCCTCAGGTAGCTTCGGGAACAAGGAGCAAGTCCAGCATTTCTCTGTATGTTCTCAGCAAAGCTTAGCAGCAGACACTGTGTGGCCGAGGGACCTGGTGAGTGCAGACACGTGGGGAGTTCCTTCTCAGTGAGTCGGGTTAAGTGGAAAAAAGCGCAAGGTATTTTGATGTGAAAGAGGAACCTCAAGCAAGAACAAGGAGTCTAGAAAGCTGAGGTTGTGGGGCCAGAAGTGGGGAGGAAAAGATCTCAGACCCAGGGAAGAAAAGGAAACAGAACCAGCGTCAGCACTGTGGGGAGAGGGGGCGTAGGGCAGCTGTGCTCATTTCACACCCAGAATGCTGCTTAAAGGCTCCAGCCCGCAGATCCTGCATCAGGTGGCTGTGTGAACAGCTTCAGTGTGACCTCAGGGTCACTCACACAGGCCAGCTGGAAAGGGCCTTGTTTTCCAGGCTGGCTTTCTGGCAGCTCAGGGCAGACCTGAGAAGCCGTGCTGAAGTTGTAAGCACATGCGTCTGGGTGATTTACCTACTTGGCAGGATCCTGGGAAGCTCACACAGCTACATTGGAGACATTTCCACTTTAAGTGGCAAGAGCTGTGTGCTGGTACTGAGGTCCGCCTCCAGCAGAGGGCATAGAGCAGACAGAGGGCAACTGTGGAGTCTGCGTCCCCTCCTTGTTCCTGAGTTCAGAGTCAGTCAAGAAATAGAGCCAAAAAATGGATAGAAATAAAAGCAGTAGCTTTAGCCTGAGGCAGAGTAATTTTGGTGACTGAGGTTGGGTTGTCCCGCCACAGAGGGGCTTCCTGACCCTCCTTCCAAGGGAAGGGTTTCCACCTCAACTTTGAGGAGTTTAAGGTGTCCTGGCCTCTTTAGAGTATTGAAAGCTAAGGTCAGTAGAGCTGCCTGCACTGAGTAGCTTTTTCTGTGGTGCCTGGTGACCCTCACCGTGCAGAGAACTTAGACCAGGGGATATCCGATCCTCTTTTCAGTGAGATAAGCAGGAGGGTTCGGTGCCCATCCAGTATGTAGCTGGGCTGAGCAGGTGTTCCTATATTGTGGGTCTGTAGGAATTCAGGCTCAGACACAGACACAGACAGACAGACTGCTTTCTCTAAGGTGCTTCACGAAGCCTTGGTGAGGAGCGGTCCTTGGGCTGCTAAGTGCTGGCAGTTCCCAAGGTCGGCTCTGACTACAGGCTGCATCCAGTGAGGAAGACCGGTCTTTGTGTCCTTCGTCATGGCCCCTTCCGGGGCTGCCTGGCCACTGCAGTGTTGACAACTTCTCCTTCCTTCCTAGAGCTGGAACACAGCCGGCATCGGAGACACCCTGACAGAAGAACTGCCTGCCTTCAGCCTCACCCCTCTTGAGTACATCAGCAATGTAAGCGCTTCTGGGTGCTTCTCCGGGGTGGGCCTCACAGTTCAGACCTTACCTTGGCTTTTCACCCTGGCCCCAGGGAAGGTCATCACCCATCGGTGCTGGCCAGACCTTTGTTTTTGAATGGTCCACATCTCAGCTCTCAGAGTTGAGGAAGTGCAGCAGAGCTACATAGTAATTTCAGACCCTGAGATGTTCTCACCTGTTCCCTGTCTCCCACTGTGCAACTGGCCAGCTCCTGAGGGCGTCAGGGTTGAGATTACCATAGGAAGTTCTGATGTCCGGAATCGAGAAGCAGGCAGCCAGATAACTCCTCACAAGAGCAACATGTGTGTGTCAGGGTCCGCAGACATTTAACGAACACCTGCTGTGTGCTGGGCTCTGTGCTGAGTGCTTTCCTGCTTAACCTCACAGCAGCAACACAGATCTCTCTGGAAAAATTGTTTTCATAGTGTCTTCGTTTCAAAGGAGAGCAGGGCAACCCTGCAGGGAAGCAGAGGTACTTGGTGCTTTCTTTCCCATTCTCCCCAGGTGTTGATGCCACCCAGGTGGTCCACACATGACCTTTCCTTCCATTGCTCGTACTGTCCACTCTGGCTCGGTTGCTCCAAGTGTTGGGATGTGCCAGAAAGATTAGAGAAGCTACACATGCTGAAGCATGAATCTGTCACAAGACAGGAAACTGTGGGGTTCCTGGGCTCCTTCTCTTGTATGCTCGTACCCGAGAATCCACCCCTTGTCCGAGCTGTATCTCTATCGTAATAGATGCAGAGAAACTTAGGGGTGGATACAGTAGAGTTTGAGGTGTGCGTCAGTCCCACCGGTGAGCCGTGGGACGTGGCTGGAGCGTTGTGGGGTGCAGTGGCAGATACCTGCCCTCTGTTTTGTGAGGCATGGTCTGCTCTCCTGGGCCAATGAACTGTTAAGAGATGGGCTGGTTTTTATAACCAGTGGCAGTTGGGCTGGGGATATAGCTCAGTTGAATAAGCGCTTGCCTAGCAAGCGCAGGGTCCTGAGTTCGATCCCCAGTACCAGAAAAAAAGAAAATATCCTATAACCAGTGGCAGTGATATATTTTTAGAATCAGGACAGTATGCATCACAGTCTCAATAGATTCAAAAAAACAGTGTTGCTGGAAGGGACTGGAGAGTGATTTTTTAAGGATGAAGAAACTGAAGTGCAGAGGAGTGAGCAGAGCTAGGCGGCGTCCCCGGGTCAAGGCCCTCCTGCTCTGCAGCAAGCTCCCGGGTCCAGGCTGCTGCTGTCTCGGGCTGATGGCTGTGCTCAGGAGGGGAGTGCATGTCAGCTTGCCCTGCTCACCTGCACGCACCGTGCTGGGAGAGTTTGTCGTCTCGGTTGTGCGCGTCCCGTGATGTTAGCTTCACCCTCGGCAGCCCTGTGGGGAGCTCTTCCTCCTTTCAGTGACCACGACAAGATTCCAACAGATGCCACTGCCCAGAGTCTCAGTGACAGAGCCAGGACTCGCCCTGTCTAACCTTAAAGCCATTCATTTTTCTTGATTCAGAGAGTTTACCCAAATAGGATGTCAAGGATGACCTGTTGCATATAGAATAGTAGACAGATAGGTGGTAATTAGCATCTTTTCCTCATCAGTTTCCAGAGTACTATAAACGTCAACAACTCTCCCAAGCAAAACCTGGAGCCGCTCTGTGCAATCTAAGGCCAGTTCAGTGAAGTCTGAGGTGTCACATTATTGAAACTTTGTATCTAAATAACATTTTGCCTATTGGTGACTACCCAGTCCCTCTGACTCGTGAGCATCATAAAGGGGTCCAGCATGAGAAAATTTACAAACAACACATGTGCCAGGCTTAATATCAAGGAAGCTGTATCTCCAGTAAAACTGGCTCCATGGAGTTAGCCAGTGTGTCAGCTACCAATGAAGGAAAATGTACCAAATACAGGAACATGTTAGGGTTTCAGCACATAGCAGGCACTCAAGAAGCGCTTGCTGACTGGAATGGAATTAGAGCGAGGAAGTTCCAACCCCAGAGAGCAGTGCCCTGCTCTTCGTCCACACTCGTGGGGAGATGATGGCCACGTTCCATCTTCAGATGAAATATATAGTGGTTGTTATAAGTGAGTTAAGGGCCACTTCCTTAATTTGACTGAGGATTATACTAAGTCAATAAATGAAAGGAAAACCAGACATTTATTTTACCATCTATGATGCTGTATGGAGGAAGACCAAATTAAGAATTGTTTGTTAGCACTACGGACCACTGGGTATTGGGCCAGTATCGTGGCCCGTTCCCACTTTACCATGGCAGCCCACATTAAATGTCTGTACCCACAGGTGGATCCCGCCCACAGCTCTCCGAGATGGGTAGGTTTTGGCGTCTGCATTGACTCCTGGACATCACACTCTGAAAGGAACTTGCCACCTTAGAGGTGGTTCATGAGGCCAGGTGTGGAAGGTCTGACTTTGATGTCTTCTGACTTGTAACTTGCAGAATTGAGTGTCAGTGAGGTGAATGTCATGGAATAATGCCAAAAGCCAAAACCAAAACACAACAACAGGGGCTGGGGATATAGCTCAGTGGAATAAGTGCTTGCCTAGCAAGCACAGGGTCCTGAGTTTGATCCCCAGTACCGCCAAAAAAAAAAAAAAAAAAAAAAACCACAACAACAGGCGCAAAGATAAAAATAAATGTGTTGTCATAATCCAGAATTCAAACTTACTTTGAGGTGAAGTGTGTACTTACTGTAAAACATGGAACAGTTTTGAGTTGTAATAGACATGGGTGCCTAAAATATACCCATAGTGACTGTTACAGGTATATCTGACAAACGTGTGACAAAGACTGTGTTAATTGCAGGCTTGTCTCCATTTTCTTTTTTTTTTTGATACTAGGAATCGAACTCAGGACTTTGCTCTTGCCAAGCGGTTGCTCGTGTGCTGAGCCATCTCCCTGGCCCTCCATTGTCTTCTAACCGTACCTGTTGTGGTTCCCCACCAGCCAGAGTCAGGTTTTTTATTGGCCAGTCTTTCTTTTGTAGCTTATATTATGAAACAATTTTACTAATTTTCTCTTCAAATTAATTTGTCATTATAAATTGCTGTTTTCAAACAAGGTTTGTTCCTTCTTCTGGTGAAATCATCTAGAAGGGAGAGAACCAGATCCAGAGGTCAGAGTTTGGGTTCCTGGCCAGCTTTGTACTTGCCAGCGGCACCGTCTCACTGGGTTTTCACCTGTGTACAGTGATGACAACTCACGTTTACACAGTACTTTAAATTTGACAGAGCACTTTGGGCTCCATTACCTCACCTGGGGAAGGTTGTGTTGAATGCATCCCAAAACACCAAGGTCGTTGCTATGAAGGGTGACTCTAGAGTCCTACGTGGTTTTTCTAAAGGTGGTCTTCCCTTAACAAAAGTATTACCCTCACCTGTGCACACAGGGACCCTGCGATTTTGTCTCTCCGCCATCGCCCCATCTGAACGTCCCCTGAGCATCTGTCAGGCTGAGGGTGCCTTCCTCTGTTTCAGATCGGGCAGTACATCATGTCCCTGCCCCTGAATCTCGAGCCCTTCGTGACACAGGAGGACTCTGCCTTAGAGCTGGCCTTGCATGCTGGGAAGCTACCATTTCCTCCAGAGCAAGGTGAGAGCGGGCAGAGGCGAGGGACGGTGGGCGCCGGAAGCCACTCAGAGGCTTCTCACAGCCATGCCCCCCCAACAGATGCATCTCCCCAAACTTCCTCTGAAACAGCTGTCAGAGTATTAAATGGGGGTAAGAAAGACTGGGCCATGTGCACCCTCTGACTGTTCTGCCCACCCAGGCTAGGGGCAGAGCCTCCCTACCTCTGCTTTACGGTGTGCACAGCGCTCCCAGGAGATACGCAGAGGCTCCTGCGGGCACTTACCAGGGCCCCTCGGCTGGGGAGGTGGTGGCCAGAGCGTCCAGGCTCCTAGTGCTTGGCGTGGTGGGTGAGGTCACAGAAGGGTCCCACACCCCCTCCCCGCTCCCTGACACGTGGCCTTGTGCCATGTAAAGTGCCATCTCCCGAGAGCAGTTTTGCTTGTTAGGTCAAAAATCAGCTCTTTGCCATAAAGGCAGCATTTCCTCTCCAAACCCCTCAGACTTGCATCTGACTTGACAAGGCTCCTCAGTCTCTAAACTGATAAGGCAAGATTACATATAAGTTTAAATTCTCCCTTTTTTTTTATTACTTGGGCCAGACAGATTTCAACAGGGGCTGCACACTTGCGGATCAAAAGTTACCTTAACACTGGGCGTTATAGGTTCCTCCCCAGCCCTCCTTGTTAGGTTGAACAAAGAAAACATCACTGGCTGTGTGGGTTTAGCAGTTCATGGGGAGTTCTCACACTGAAGAAAAACACCACCTCAGAATGTTAATATAAGTGTGCCAAAGAGCGTCCCGTGTAAATGCAAATAAAAAGAACACAGGGTGGTTGCATTACTGTAATGTAAAGTCACTTCAAATCAAAGAATGTGGATGGGACCAAAGCCATTCTTTCATGTTGCTGAAAGATGGGCCCCAAGGGGCCCTGTGATAGTCCCCACCCTTCAGTGCCAGGTGACAGCACTGCGGTGGGAAAGGGAGCCATGTCAGGCAGTGTGAGCAGAATTAGATGGCGCCGCCACAGCGCCTTGGACAAACCTTTCCTTCCGGCTTTAACAGATCAAAATGAAGAAACAGATGAAAGAGGGCTGCGCTGAGCGGTGCGGGGTGTCCGTAGTCCCTGCTTCTACTACTCAGGAAGCCAGGGTGAGGGACTGCTTGAGCCAGGAGCTCTCCGCTGCCCTGAGTACCAGAGACCTCATCAGAGAGGGAGACTGAGAGGCTGAGCAGGACCATCAATACGCTTGATTTAATCAGCACATCAAACTTTCTATCCCGCGGAGAACAGATGTTATTGTCAGATGCACAGAAATCATGTGCCAAGATGTCACTAATGAGCTGGGCATGGTGACAACACCTGCAATCCCAGCACTCAGTAGGCTGAGGTAGGAGGATCGGATCATTGCAAGTTTAAGCCAAGCTGGTGCAACATAGTTCAAGGCCACCTAGAAGTGCATAGTGAGACCTGGTGTCAAAAACATAAAAACAAAACAAACCCAAAAAACAAGAAATGAAAATGTTACAAAGAAAACTTCTAAAAGGTTCATAAGATCCTAAGTATGAGGGACGTGCATATGCTTGTTTGAAATGACAAATATTTACAGTTTAGATTTTAAAATGTGAAACTTGCTAAGCTAAAATACAAGTGAATATTGGTGTAATTTAGGAGTACAGAAGGGGAGACCTTTATTTATGAGACACTCTCTCGCTATGTAGTTCAGGCTGGCCTTGAACTCAGTATGTAGCCCAGGCTGGTCTTGAACTCCTGGTGATCCCTCCTGCCTCAGCCTCCTGAGTGCTAGGATTACAGGTGTGTGCCATCACATCTGGTGTCTTTTACAATGAAAGAGAAACTTTGAAGGAAGTTGAAGAGTAAGTAATAAACTGGGAGAAACAGTAACATTTATGGCCAATGATTTTATAAAAGATTTTGCATAGTAATTAAAAAAATAAATACCCCACAGAAAAACAAGTAAATACCATGAAGGCATTCACATGATCCAAAAAACACATGAAGACATGAGACTAGGTATACTGTATTGTACATGACGGAGTTGTGTGCATATGTACGGTTAGCCCTCTGTATACATGGGCTCCACATTTAAGGATTCAGCCCTGTACTTTTCTTGTCATGATTCCCTAAACAACTATAACAACTATTTACATAGTATTTGCATTGTATCGAGCATTTTTGCAGTGGGCAGGGTGGGGGGAGGGAGGGACTGGGATTCGAACTCAGGACCTCATGCTTGCCACGCAGGTGCTGCGTCACTGAGCTAAATCCCTGGCCCTGTACTGGGTATTGTAAATAATCTAGAGATGATTTAGTTGAAGGAGGATGTGTGTAGGTTATATGCAAACAGCAAATCCTTTTATATAAGGGACCTGAGCAGCTCTGGGGTTTGTAACTGTGCACAAATCCTGGGGACTCTGTTTATAATGAAGTGAGTATGTTTAACATTGGTGACAATGAAGGAAACAGTTTAAACTGTACAGTTAGAGTTTGTGGGTTGCTGCTGACATAAGGTCAAAAGCCTTAATGATATGCATACCTTTTAGGGCAGGAATTCTGTTAGATAATTATGCTAATAAAGTAATTGTAAATGTGAATCTGTAGCCAGCATGGTGGCACATGCCTGTAATCCCAGCACTCAGGAAGCTGAGGCAGGAGGATCTTGCAAGCTCAAGACCAGCCTGGGCTACAAAGTGAGCTCAAGGCCAGTGTGAACTGCATAGTGAGACCCTGTCACAAAAAGACAAAAAATAAAACAAGAAACAAATATTCTATGAATGTCTACTCCAGCATTACATATAAAAGCAGTACGTTGAAGAATGAGGAAGTGTACGTTAGATTTTATTAGTCCATCTGTATAGTAAAATGCTCTGCAGTCGTGAGAGTATTATAAAAGACTATTTAATCACTTGGAAAGATGTTCTCAGCATATGAAATGTGAAGATCAGTAGTATATATGGATGGTGTGGTTCCATTTAAAAAACTACTTTGGATATAAATGCAGGAAGAAGAACCCAGAGAACTTCAACCCACCTCTGTAAGCTGGCGTGTCCACTTGCTTGTCATTTCTAGAAAAAATGATGATGCTCTTACTGTCCTTTGGCCTACCAGGTTTTATTCCTAGATAGAGACCCTAGAGCCTCTTCCGTATGTGTCCCACATATGTGTGGAAGGATCTCTAGTGCCTTGGTAATAACCCCAATGTGGAAGCTACTCAGATGTCCATCAGCAGTCAAGTGGATGCATACTTTATACTATGGCAGTGCGGTGAAATAGTATATAATGTGGAAAAGGAACAGACTATAGCTACGTAATGCCGTGGATAAAGCTCTCAGTCACATTGGTGAGCAGAAGTGAGATAAAGGGAATCTCTGCAGCCAGAGCTGGGCCACACACGGGGCTTCGCCTGCGGGGCCAGGCTGTGGGCGGGCTGGGGGAAGGCCGTGAGGCCTGGCTGGCAGCCCCGGCGTGCTTGCAGGGTACGTGGGCTCCTGGGCACTGGCAGGAGCCTCTCTCCTGCTCGGGGAGGTGTTTCTTGGCCACGGACTTTGTGGTTATTCTTTAAAATGTGTGCAGTCTACTTCATGCATTCAGCCATCTGTGTAAGTCTCTTACGGTTTGAACAAAAAGATGAAAGATAAGACCTTGTTGATGGGGAATAAATTGGTAAAGCCTTTATTTTAAAAAAATTTTTTGTATTTTGGGTGGTACCAGGGATCGAACTCAGGACCTTAAGCCTGCCAGGCAGGCACTTATTCCACTGAGCCATATCCTCAGCCCTAAAGCCTTTATCTTTATCAGGAGTCAAAGTAAGCCCACTCTCTTGGAGACAGCGGCCCCTCCCGCACAGGCCCGTCCTGGAAGTCCACGCATTTGTGCCCGCAGAGGCGCAGGGGGGCTCTTGGCTATATTGTTTGTGATGACAGTTTAGCACAATGCAGATAGTTCTTACTTGCGAAGTAGTTAAGTATCTTGTGATGTCTCCATAATTTATAAATTTTCTTTACGAAAGGAGAACTACTTGCACTTACAAGTAAGATCTGCAAAAACATTCTTAAGAAAATAAGGTGCAAGATAATACATAATAACTTGTATGTTTTGAAAAACCCTCATCTCCTGCATTACGCATTCCTGTAACAGCACAGAAACAGGTCTAGAAGAACTGTGACCTGGGAACGAGGCTGCTCCAGCATAGAGGGGAGCAAAGGCATCGAGGGCATTTGCTTTTACTCACTAAATTTCTGTACTGCCTGCAGTTTTTAAAAACAAGGATATATTTTTCTCTTGTATATAAAAACTACATATACACCAAAGTGTCGCTGATCATTGAAAGGCCATGCAGTTATATAACTGATTTTTATTTTGATCCATTTACTAATGTAACTTTTAAGTTTTATATATTTCTGGAAGTTTTTAGGGACCAAACAGGGTCTTATGCAGACTAATTGCACATGCACCTCTCAGCTACACTCCAGTTCCTTAATATGCTTTTTACTTTAAGCAGTTTTTTCCAGAGGAATTTGGTGCAGGTATAGGTAGTGTAATCCAGCCTCAGGAACAACTTCTTGTTTTTATATTCCCCTCACTTTTGTGCTGGAGCAGTTAAATCTCAGATACCACATTATTTCACCCATAAATGCTTCATTATGTGCCACTCATTGGTAGTGATTAAGTGCTGGCTCAGATTCCCTGGCAAGAAGCTTGTGATACCGTTACACCATCTTTGCATCATATCAGGAGGAACATAGTGTCTTCTCCCCCTACTAAAATGTGTACGGACACAGGGAGTGTGTAGTTGTTCTACTTGTGCATTCACGTGCTTGTTCACTGCACAGAGGCTTTCTGATGTTCACTGTGTGCCGGGCACTGGCCTAACCACAGAGTGAGTCTCAAAGATGATTAAAAACAACACCAACAACAGCCAGTCTGGGTATGTCCTTTTTCTTTTCCCTGTCTCAGGAAATTAGAAAGAACTTGTACAGTGAGCATCTATGTAATCTGGTGATTTCTAGCATTTTAACCTTGCAGGTTATAGGTGAATGGCCAATAGGAAGTTTTGGCTTAGGTTAAATAGCTTTTTCTAAGGGATACAGTGGAGATTTAAAACTTTTACAAGTCCTTTGCCCAGGACTTGAACTTCAGTAGAGGTGAATTAACGTACACATCTGTCGGTCTGTCTGTCTCCTCTCTCCATGCGTGCACGCACACACTGGGTTGTATCAGAGTCATTTGTAGGAAACCTCAGCACTGTGTCCTCACCCTGGTCCTCTCCAGTGGTGTTGCCAGCTGTCTGTGGGGCAGGAGGTCCTGAGTAGCAAGAGTCAGATCCAAGCTGAGGATCTGGGCGCTGCCCAGGGTGGGTGCCAAGCATGCAGCGGCCGTGGGAGCCCCAGCTCATGTCCACCCAGGGGGGTGCAGACTCTGCTCGCTGCAGGAAGTGCCCACAATGCCAGGTGCCCTCAGGTGGAAGCTGCCTTGGGCTCACTTGCAAATGGCTGTAGTCTGGTCCTCAAATTATAGGCCACAACCTAGGTTTTGGCCTAGCAAATCTGATCCCATTGTCACCTCTGCTTCTGGACTTTCCTACCCATGGGGACTAGCTGGTATATGGATGTTCCCTCCGGGCTCGTCTGTACACATAGCCCCTGTCGTAGGTCAGGCTGCCCAGAAGAGTGAGTGCCGTGTTTCTTGGTGACTTTCTTTGCGTTGCAGGGGATGAGCTGCCTGAGCTGGACAACATGGCTGACAGCTGGCTGGGATCGATTGCCAGAGCCACAATGCAGACGTACTGCGACGTGATTCTCCAGATCCCAGAGCTGACTGCACACTCCACCAAGCAGCTGGCCACAGATATCGGTGGGTGCCTGTGGCCTGGAGGTGGGGACAGTGCTGATCATCATTCCCCCCTTGGCCTCTAGGAGTTTACCTCTTGTCTGTCACCATCAGTCCTGGGTTTGGCTCTCAAGCTGGTTAGAAATGCAGGTTCTCCGGCCCCAGCTTGGAGAGTCTGTTTTCATCTACCCTGTTGCTTTTGGAATGCTGGTGAGGGGCTCTGATAGGCAGCTGAGAGTCTGAGGGCCCTCAGGGAGAGCTCAGCTTGCTGAGTTGCAGTGAGGCCCCTCCCTGGCCTTCAGCACCACTGATACAGATGATTACTAACTGCCATCTGCTCAGCACTTTCTGCGTACCAGGCACGCCTGGTGCTGAACCAGGCCCTCGCACACTGTGCCTTGTGTAACCCTGTGCAGTGGCGCTCTGCGCAAGGCCTGGGAGCCAGGGCTGCTCTGATTCCATCAGCATCTAGCCTGCGCTCCGGTGAGAGGGCCATGTCCCCAGCCCCATGTGTGTTCTGTGCTGCAGGCCTCCTGCTCTGAGCTGGGGATGCTGCTGGCAGGGGCAGTGGCGCCTCCAGCTTCCTGGTATCTTGCCGTTGTTTTGCTTGTCCTGGGCCCCCTTAGAGATCAGCCCACTGAGCATCTTCACCTGGGCGCAGCAGGCTGAGCTAACCACTTCAGCCTCATCTTGCACCAGAAGGGCTAGAAGTGAGGGCCTTCTCTGCGTCCTGGACACGAGCCCTCGGGCCAGGCCCAACCCTACTCCTGTCCTAGTCAGCTCTCAGTAGTTGTCAGAAGGGCAGCCAGATTTTTGCGATTTCCCTGGGCTGAGCAGTAAGAAGAGAAGTGAGGAGATTGAACTGTCCGGGTTCCCTGTAAGCACGGGCAGGAGGATGCGGCGGGGGCCAGTTGGAGCCGGAGTGACACAGGGCTCGGGGCAGCCCAGGGCTCAGGTGTTCACGTTATTGCTGCCCACACTGTACACTCTAGATTCATGTGCTCGCTTACTCTGCGAGGCTGGACACCGGCTTTGCTGGCTGTAGTTCCTCTGCTCACTGCATTTACACTGTGGGGATGAGGTTAAGGGCTGGGGAGTGAAGGCTGGCGTGCAGAGCTGCCCGGGGGGAAGGCCGGAGAGTGACGAGGTCTGTGGAAACACATATCACCTGAAGACACTTAACTTAGGGGGACACAAAGAGCGGAAAACACTGTTGGCCAGGTGACTGAATGCTGTGATGGATCAGGCCGTTTGCAGCATCCCACTTAGGACCAGTGGCTCACGGGCGGGAAGGGTAAACTGGTGCCCAGGAAAACACCTCCTTGTCTGTGCCTCTTCCCTGGAAATGAGCTCATCCTGATTGGTGCGAGCCAGCTAGGTCACTGCCACCCCTGGGAATGGGCCGAGCTGAGCCTCACAGAGAAGGCAGTGAAAACCCAGGGCTTTCTGGACCCAGGTCTGGTCAGGGAGGAGAGATGAACCCCAGCAGCGATGGGAAAGCAGTGAAGGCAGAACCTCCTTTCAGTCCCTCAGAACAGGACAAGGAAAGGCTAGAAATGCCCGGAAGGCCTGGGCTGTGTCGCCCAGGGAGGAGGGTCAGTCACTCAACACATGCTTTTGAGTCCTTTGCCCCATCTCTCCCCACCCATGCCACTTGCCTGGTCCAACTGCATCAGTGGGTGGGGGGTGAGGCTCCCAGGAGGAAGATTCCTCCCTGGCACGGGCTCCTCCACTGTACAGAGCTGACCGAGTAGCCTGGCACAGATGCCCTGGGGCCTCCTGTTAGAGTGACAGACCCCAGACATCTCTCAGACATTCTCCCTGACTTGCTCTGGTGGTGGGCTTGGAAGTCTGCCCTTAGCTGGCTCCCTGAAGGGTTAGCTGGGGAGCAGAGCTTGCACTGTGCCAGGCCTTGCCACACTTGGCATCCCCGTAAGGCTTTGGTGGCTACTCACTCAAGCCTGTGTGTCCCAGCCCCGGTGGGGACTGCACATGCTTAGGAGACGCAGGGCAGCAGGCCAAGGACCCCAGAGCACCTGAGGTACGGGGCTTTGGGTGAGTCAGCCGCTCATCATACTGGTACAGGAGGCATGAGTGTGCCTGTGTGTGGACATGTGCCTGTGTGCGGACATGTGCCTGTGTGCATGTATGTGTGCCTGTGTGCATGCATGTGTGCCTGTGTGCATGCATGTGTGCCTGTGTGCAGACGTGCCTGTGTACCTGGGTGCATGCACGTGTACCTGTGTGCAGAAGTGCGTGCCTGTGTGCGGACGTGCGTCTGTGTGCAGACGTGCGTCTGTGTGCATGCATGTGTGCCTGTGTGGGGACATGCATGTGTGTGGACATGTGCCCATGTGCAGACGTGTGCCTGTGTGCGGATGTGCGCCTGTGTGCGGACATGCATGCCTGTGTGGGGACGTGTGCCTGTGTGCATGCATGTGTGCCTGTGTGGGGACGTGTGCCTGTGTGCGGACGTGTGCCTGTGTGCGGACGTGCATGCCTGTATGGGGATGTGTGCCTGTGTGCATGCATGTGTGCCTGTGTGTGGACGTGTGCCTGTGTGCGGACGTGTGCCTGTGTGCGGACATGCATGTGTGCAGACGTGTGCCTGTCTGCAGACGTGCATGCCTGTGTGTGCGGACGTGCATGTTTGCAGATGTGTGCCTATGTGCGGACGTGCAGGTGTGCATGTTTGCAGATGTGTGCCTATGTGCGGACGTGTGCCTGTGTGGGGATGTGCATGTGTGTGGACATGTGCCTGTGTGTGGATGTGTGCAGATGTGCATGTGTGCGGACGTGCGTGTGGACGTGTGCCTGTGTGCGGATGTGTGTGTGTGTGTGTGACATGTGCATGTGTGTGGACATGTGCCTTTGTGTGGATGTATGCCTGTGTGCGGACATGCATGTGTGCATTGATGGGGGTGCTCTTGGCCAGTTCTTTATTAAGTGAGAATTCCAGGACTTGGGACAAGCCCAAGGTCCAGTTTGACCCTGCTGGAAAAGCCCTCTGTACAAAGGCCTATCTGCTGGGCAGAGCAGGGCTGGTGCTCAGGGACCCGGAGGGCTGCCCTCTTTCCCATCCGAGGGGCCTTGCTCCACCCAGCGTGCTGCTGAGCCTGTCTCCCCCACCCCTATAGACTACCTGATCAATGTGATGGATGCCCTGGGCCTGCAGCCATCCCGCACGCTGCAGAACATTGTGACGCTCTTGAAGGCCAAGCCTGAGGATTACAGGCAGCTCAGCAAAGGCCTGCCCCGCCGCCTCGCCAGCACGGTGGCTGCTATGCGGGGTGTGAACTACTGACCACTGGCCTGCAGCCATGGCAACTCCAGAATGGACCCCGTCTCCACAGCTGCCAGCGACTCAGCAGAGTTTGCTCTGAAAGACTTGGTTTTTTGTATAGTCAAAGTGAAGTTATAAACAAGAAGTTTATTCTTATTAGAGAGGACTTTTCAGGTGGTTTTTTAAAAATGATCTCATCCATAAGATGGAATTAAACATGGAAAGGAAAGAAGGCCATCTCTTCCCTTCCTCTGTCAGTGGATTGTCGAGTGCTTCCCACGTGCTGCCGCTCAGCACCAGGGGACCAGACCTGACTGTAAAGGGGTTCGGACTGCGCTCAGTGAGGGGGCACGGGAGGGAGAAGGAGAGAGTAACTCTGACTAAGCCCAGGGAAAGAGGGTGTCAGAGCAGAAGATGACATTGCTTAGGAGTCAGTACCCCACACTGGAAGGGTGAGGCTTGCAGTATAGAGTTCTGTGGAGCCTTCCAGCCGGGGAGTAGGGCTGGCCAGGCCCCGGGAAGTCAACTGGCTGCTGCCGAGGAGGGGACAAGGGGAGGGAGAGAAGAGAGGAAGAGGGGCCAGATCATATGTGTCTTGCAGGCCAAGGTGAGGATTTGGGTTTTCACTTTCCATTTAAAAATCTATGGGTTGACAGGCATCGTGGCACAGGCCTGTAATCCCAGCATTCTGAGAGGCTGAAGCAGGAGGATCACAAGTTCAAGCCTACTCAGCAATTTTGTGACTTAGTGAGACTCTGTCTGAAAATAAAAAATAGGTGCTGGGGATGTGAATTGATGCAGAGGCCCTGGGATTCATCCAGATGAATGCAAGTGAGACAGAACAGCAAACCATTGGACGATGTGAATTCTGTCCATTGTTTCCTCAGTGTCTCCTGTTTATAGATTGTTCCTGACTTACAAGGAACAAAAAGTAATGTCATTTGAGTGACTTGAGCAAATAGGAATTAAATTTTCTAATGAGTAGCTGAAGGGTGAGATCAGGCCTGGAACTGGTTGGGTGTGCAGAGTCAGGTGTGAGCAGCCTCTGCAGTGCTGAGCGCCCCCTCGGCACACGGGACTTTACAGCTGTGGGGACTGCACCTATGTTGAGGGGAGAGCACGTGGGGAGGGTGCGGGCAGCAGCGCTGTCCCCGCTGAACTTCCTTTGGGCCGTGCTGTTCCTTGGTCACAAGCTTCAGCCCCCAGCGGCACCTTGCCTGCGGACGGAGTACCACACTGTAGGGAACACTGGTTTAGGCCAGGCCGGATTTAGGGCCTGGGCTGGACTGATGGCTGCCCTCAACACAGCTTGTTTTCTTAGTAAGGGAGGTGAGGAATAAACACCGCATCTGTCCCTGGGGCTGCTGATCAGGAATGAGAACTCCTAAGGTTCCAGGGCCTCACCAGACATGAAAGCCCCAGCGCAGTCACAGAGGCAGAGATGTGACTCTGGTCTGAGAGGCTTAGGAGCTTCCTGTGGTCATCAAGCCACCCCGCGGCAGGAGGGGGTTTGGAAGAGCTCGGTGACTGGCATCCACACGCCTAGCCCAGGGCCTGCCGCTTTCTTCGTGCACATGGAGGCGCTCACAGCAGGACCTGATCCCGGAGGACGCCCGATTGTGTCACTGCCACACCACCAGGCTGCCAGGGCTGCTGCCCCACTGGCCTCGCATCCTCGGAGCCAGTTAGGCCCTGATCAGGATCAGCTACAAATCCATGCTAAGGAAGACATTTTGGCTCCTGTGTGGTGGGTTACAGGTTTGGGAAGGAGTCAGGCCTGGGGCCAGTGGACCCCAGAAACCTGGAAGGTGAGGTGTGCTGCTGGAAAGTGGGCACTTGCCGTGGGGACCCTTGTGCTGCGGGGTGAGAAGCGCTGGGGGCCTTTGGAGAGAGTAGGCTTGGGCTGGATTCGGGGTTCACCCCCTCCCAACTGCATAACCTCAGAAAAGTCACTACTTCTGTAGGGGTCCGTTGGGTTCTTGCTGTACCCCAGGAAGGAATGGCAGTGAGAATGAGGAAAGAACAGACCAGAGACAAAAACTGGGGTCAGGCGGAGGCCCCCTCTCCTGAGCGGAGGAGGGGCACTGCCCAGGAGCTGGAGAGCGTTTTATCTATGCCCTTGAGAGGTTGACTCATTTCTGCCTCTGTGCCCACCAGTCAGTTAACAAGCTACAACAGCTTGTTTCCATGCTTCGAGGAGCTCCCATGTTCTTGGGGTGGCTTCGTCCTGCACGCGTAATTACTTTCTAGCTCCAGCTGCTCCCAACACCTCTCTTCTCTGCTTTGTAAATGAGCGATGAGCTGGAAAGGCTACACCTGGGGAATACAGTCCCAGCATCCCTAACAGTAGTCAGCTGCCCGTCTAGTTGGCACAATGTCCGAACTTGGTGATTCGAACCCTTTACAGCTAACACCTTACTGTGACAACGCTTATTCATACGTTTGTGGGTACGCGTTTCTGCTGGGTGTTTAAGACCAAGTTAGGGCGAGACCCATATTAATCCTTTCTTCGTGCCCATCTGGCACCCCAGTGTGTCCTGCAGCACCTGGACCAGAGCAGCAGCGGGAAGGGCGCTGGGGGGAGGGGAGTGGGAGTGGCCTTGAGCAGTGAGGTGGGAGGGAGCGGCTGGCTGAGGAGGCAGCAGCCCCCAGTCAGGGCCTTGGGCACAGCTGCGCAGATACTTAGGCTCCGGCAATAGCTGGCTGCAGCCTTGGGGCTGGGTGAGTTGGTGGTGGGGCCCCACTAGTCCTGCTTTATTCTCAGGAATGGACTCCACTGCCTGCACCACCCCAAGCGGCTCGGTGGCAGTGCCCGGCCGGCCATTGTGCATGTGGGCTGTCACTTTTGCTCTGGCCGCTGGATATTTTCTGTCTGGGGGGATTCCAAGTACCAGCGCAGCACCTGCCCCTGTATCTCTCACACAGGTCTTAATGGTGGGAGTGTGTGGGGTCCACACAGCAAGCTCTTACTGAGCAGGAACGTATAGTTCTTCTACATGTTTGACAGGTGATATCCTCCACTAAGGGTTGTAAGATTTCTGACATGTTCTGTAAAACTGTTTAAAGTAAATCTTATTCATACCCTGGACACACCATTCCTATGCACTCTCCCAGAAAATGTTGCAGTCTTCCTAGTCATAATGGCCATATTTTTGCCAGAAGTGCAGGTGTTTCTTGCCTGGCTCAGCACACGGCACAACCTCTCCTGCCCAGTGATGGTTGAATCCCTGGCGTCCCCAGCCCTCCCCCTCCATGCTGCCAGGGGCTGCTTTGGCTCCTGCAGCATGGACTGTAGGGCCGCCTCCTTACTTTGAGCCTCCTGCTCGGCCCTTGGTGGTGGGGACACCCTCCTTTCTGCCCCCTCATCCTCCCATGCTGCAGGGCTCTGTGTGCTCACTGGGGCCTCCTCCAGGCAGCCGGTGAGGCAATGGGAGCAGGGGGGGGGGGGTGTGCAGGCCCGGCTGGGGTTCTAGAGTCCCGGGCCCTGTGCAGTGGCATCTGCCACCCACGTGAGCACTGAAGCATCACACTGTAGTTTCATCTGCACCCCCACCTCATGGCAGCTGGGCCTTCCGGGGCACAGATCAAAGCCTGGGTTCAAGTGCGACAGGAGCATGGCGGAGGAGAATGAGGTGGGAGTGTGTACGCCGCCAGCCATTGGTGCACTTGGCGGTCAGTGGGTAGGGAAAGGGAAAGGAGTAGGGGGCACATGCCGGGTACCTGAATGTGCCCAGCACCTCGTCCCCACTGCCACCGTCCTGCAGCCCCCATTATTTGATGGGGCTGAGGCAAGCTCCAATGGGTGTTTCTCGGGAAGGGATGACATTTTCCAGCAGTTCTAAATCTATACCGAGTATTCCAGTGGTGCCCTCGTTGACACTTAGTACAAGGCCTGCCAGGTTTAGTTGAAGAGGCAGATAATGTCCGTGCTGCCCTTATAGGTACAGCAGAGCAATTCTGGGCAAAATGCCCTTTATTGCCACAACGAAAACAAACAGCCTTATTTTTCCCATTCCTCCAGCCTGTGGATGAACAGCTTGAGTAATAGCTGCGGCTAAGGTGGCTCCTGTGCATATGAGGGACCAGGATCTGTGCAGATCTGAATCACCTCTGGCACTGTCACCCTTTTTTTGTGGGCTCTTAAAGCCTCTTTAAGCCAGGTGTGGTGGCGCATGCTTGTAATCCCAGTGCTTGGGAGGCTGAGGCAGGAGGATCGTGGTGAGTTGCAGACCAGCCTGGGCTACAGAGTGAGCTCAAGGCCAGCCTGAACTGCATAGTGAGACCCTGTCTCAAAAAGAAAGAAAAGGGGCTGGGGATATAGCTCAGTGGAATAAGTGCCTGCCTAGCAAGCGCAGGGTCCCGAGTTCGATCCCCAGTACCACCAAAAAAAAAAAAGCCTCTTTATGCCATTTGTTTGCACTTTCAAAAGTCAATTGTTAATTTGCTAGCTTCTGTGTTACCCATGATCCTCTCACTAGCTTGCCTTAAGCATGTGGCACAATCTTGAAAAGGCTCATCCTGGGCCCTGATAAGTGGAAGCCAAATTAAGGACTGCCTCACCCTTGGCAGGAAGTTCCCTCCAAGCCCTCAGGGCTGCCATCTTGGTTTTCCCAGATGCTGGAAAAGGTCTGTTGGTTGTTTGTGATAGCAAAGGCACCGTCCCTGCCTGGCATATCCTCTGTAACGGCTACGTTATGATCAGCATTACAAGTGGCCTGGTTGGTGCAATGTTCACAGAAGTTTCCTTTCCACAGTAACACCTGGATTCAAACATGCTTTGGCTGTTGCTTCCCAGTCATTTGGGGCCATAATCTGTTGTCCTACAATTTCCATTAAACTCAAAGGGAGCAGCGGGGCCGTAAGTAGCAACAGCTGGTTTTAACTTTTACGGTTTTGAAAGGTATAGCTTCCTAAGGACGTATAACTTGCCCCAGATTTTCAGCACTTGAACTTTAATTACAGGGTACGTCTCCACCACCCCTGTAGCTTCTTACAATGCCATTTACAAAGGAGACGGAAAATGGCTCTACTCCCCGAGAGGCAGAAGGCACCTAGGGTGTCTTGGCCATATTTCCTCTAGCTGAAGAGGCGAGGCTAGCTGCCTGCGGCTCAGTCCAATTCATTGGGCACTGTGAAACGGTATTTGTGAGGAAACCCCCCTCTGGTGGGGAGAAGCCCCTCTTGTCCCCCACCACTCCTTCCTTCTTAACTTGGACCAGGCTGGAGGGCTCAGGCCCTGTAGGCGGCACCACTGCTCTCCCCTCCGTGTCCCGCTAAGACTTGATTTTAATCCTTCATTGTTACGAAACCCCTCCAAACCAACATCCAGACAATTGAATACAAAAGTCAAACACTTCTACAGACACCCCCCCACCAGGAGTCTTGAGACTGTACCTGCACTTCAGTATCCCTTTCTCTTTTGTTTCTTTGAAGCCTGTGTATTTCCTGGCCCTAAAAAATACCTATCCCCACACTTTACACCTGACGTGTCCGTGCCCCACACTCCAATACTGAACACCAGCTCTCGCAAACACGCTTCCCCCTCCTGGTGTGTCCTTTTGGGAAGTGTCCTCAACACCCTCTTCTTCCTGTTGGGGCTCCAAGTTGAATGCCAGTTGTATGTATCTATTAGGTTCTTGCCATACCCCGGGAAGGAACGGCAGTGGGAATGAAGAAAAAAATAGACAGACAAAAAGCTGAGGTCAGGTGGAAGTCCTCGGCAGAGAAACGGCACGGCCCGAGGACAGGAGAGCATTTATTTATACCCTCGAGAGGTTGGTTGACTTCAGCTTCACTATCCAGCAATCAGTTAATAAGGTACCATGGCTTGTTTACATGCTTTGAGGAGCTCAAAGCTTCAGTGGCTCCTAACAACTTCTTTGTGCCACATTTCCTAATCTGAAACCAGGCATCAAATAGCACCCAACTCAAGATTATTCAAACAGCCATTGAGATACCATGAGGCAGGCGCGTGTAGCAAGTTCGTGGTCAGCGTTTGCTTCCTAGGCCGGTGGCACCTGCAGCCCAGCTTCCCTTCTGAACTAGAGGTTGGACCTACAGAGTTAGTTCTCTCCTCCAGGTCCAGAGGGCAGGGAGCCAGGATGCCTGGTTCAGAGCTGGGCTCCAGACACGAGCTCACTGTCCCATGGCCTGTGCCCCAGTCTTCCCCCGAGAGCAAGGCTGACAGGCTGCCCCCTGCCCGCCCGCTTCCAGCTTCAGACATCCACAGGCAGCTCCAGAATGTCTCTGCACACAGCCTCTTCCAGGTGTCTGTGGGCTGCACCCTGTCAGCCACACCCATCCCATTGCCATGACTGATTTGATGTGAGCGTGTTGCCCAGGTGGATCCAAACGAACCCCATCCTCAGAGCTTTCACTGGGACCCTGGAGGGAAGCCTTCCTCCCTCTGTTGCTGGGCAGAGGGAGATAGCCTGGTAGAGGAACACGTGCAGAGGTATTTGGAAAAAGCACTATGGGGAGTGAACCAATTTCAGAATGACTTTATTTATTTTGCGGTACCAGGGATCAAACTCAGGACCTTGCACTTGCCAGGCAGGTTCTTATGCCACTGAGCTATATCCCCAGCCCTTCAGAATGACTGTAAACGAGACATACCCTGATCTAGGGGAACTCCGCATGCAGCTGTGCTGGGTCTCCTAGGGTTTGTACTACAAGAGCTAATAAATTCTCTTTGTAGCTTGATCTGGCTCAACTTGATGTGTGACCAAGGGCTGCAAGAGGAGCTGATAGTGATGATGGCCTGGCCTGCTTCATAGTGCAGTAAGTGTACAAGCTCTGGATCCCTGTAAGAGATGGGTAAGAGACCATTTTGACCACCGGCACCACCAGAAAAAGGCTGTGGTCCTAGCTCTGTTGCTGGCTTCGTCTATTTGCTGTTGCTATGAGTGAAAACCACAGGAAGCATAATTTGTTTAGCTCAAGGTCCTGGAGGCCGAAAGTCTAAGATTGAGAGGCTGGGATCTGGTGATGGCCTTTCTGCCACATCATGACGTGGTGTGAGATGTCATGTCACGGGACACAGCAGCACACTAACTTGGGTCTCTTATAAAGCTGCCAGGGCCATCATGCCCCCCATTGTAATCCCAGTCCCTCCCCAAGGCACAGCCTCCTAACACCATTAACATACAGATTTGGGGATTAAGTTTCAAGATGAGCTTCGGAGGAGGCCTTGAAATCATGGTAGTCACTAGAATAGTGGCCTTGAGTACCTTACATCGCCTCTCTAAGCCTCCACTTTACTTATAAAACAAGGTGATACTCTTTCTCCTTGGTAATGAGCAAAGAATGAAATGAGACTTGTAAAGCATTTGGCATGGGGCCTAGCACATGGCAGGCAGTTGGTACAACAGCTGGGAGTAGAATGCATGACATCGATCACTGCTAATAATAAAAGTGGCAGTTGTAGTCGTAGTGAAGGTGGTAACTGCCAAGATTGGATCCTGGGTGGGAAAGCCTGCTCAGCCCCCAGCCATGCTGCCTTGGGCCAGACTGGCATCAGCTCAGTGTCACCACTGACAGGGCCCACCGTGGACACCTGGTGGGAGACCAGCTTGTTTGCCTTCGGGACCAAGCAAATCAGCTGATTTTCAGCAGCTGGCCTAGGTGCCTCAGGGGCCAGGACTTGAAGCCAGAGCTCCTTCAAAACTGGGGTTCTGCTCGGGGGCAGCAGGGTGCTGCAGAGCTCTCCGCACTGCTGCATCACACTCCTTGGGAACAGCTCCCTGTGTCTGGCTGAGGAGCCAGGAGGGTTTCACTGTGTTTAGTGATGAAAACTTCAGGACACCCAGTTGAATGTGAATTTCAGAAAAAAACAATATATGACTTATTAGTATATTTCAAATGCTGTATGGATATACTTGTACTAAAACATGGATTTCTTCTCTATCTGAAACTCAAGATTTACTGAACAGCCTGAAGTTTACCCCAAAGTAGCCAGCCGCACGTCTGAGCAGGTAGATTCAGGTCTCACCAATCTGGGCAGCCTCTCCAACTGGCCCTGCTGATTGGTTCAGAGAAGGACACGTGACCCAGTCGGGGACCAGTGAGTGTTAGCCTGGGGCCTGCAGTAGCAGACAGGCTGAGTCCTTTAGGCTCCTTGAGATTGTTTTGCTTAGACCACTTTCAGTCTGTCTGTCCCTGCAACCCGAAGCAGCAGGTTGGGTGGCATCGAAAAAGCCCTGAGGCCCCTGCTTCAGAAGCAACCCGAAAGGTCCTGTGAACACTACATGAGAGAGTTGCCACTCGGCCTGCCTAAGGCCTGTGCTCTCAAGCCAGTGTGAAAATCTTTCCAGCCGGAGGTCTCTGTCAGGATGCTTGACTGCTCAGTCGGACAAAGAACAAAGCTCCACTCTGTGTTCTCTACTTTTATTTTCCAGAACAAAGTGTGTGTCGCCCAGCAAAGCCCTACCTGATGCCCCCCTTTCTCTTCCTTGGGTGCCTCACTAACCCTGTTCCTAGAGGCCAGCAAGGCCAGCGAGGGAAACAGCACAGCGCGACTGTCTGATCACCCCTGGTACCCACAGTGCCTGCCACAGCAGGGAAATGGCTGGCCACCAGGAGTCTCTGGAGCTGGGATGGGTATAGCCCAGGCCACAAGGCGGGGCAGGCAGGGGGCAGGAGCCAGGTGAGAACCCAGTTCCCACATCCTATGCCAGTACTGTGGCCTGCAGAGAGTGGCCTGGGAACAGCCAGTTGCTGATGGCCTCTCAGTAGAGGAACATGGGCTTTGAGCCTGGACACCTAGGCCTTGGCTCTTCGGAGAGGCCATGGACTTGACTCCTCAGCTTCCTGAGCAGTTCCTGAGCTGCCTTGGGGGGGGCGGGGCAAGGATGAATTCTAGACGGCATCGCCTTCGCCATCTGACTCGACGGTGTCCAGTGGCTGCAGACGCAGGGAGTCATAGTTGGGGGGCGGGGTGCCTGGGATGGGCAGAGTCCGCTCCTCAGGGTAGGCCTCCACGTGGGGGCTGGGGTTGCTGGTGTCCGGCTGGAAGCCAAAGTTGGTGTGGGCCTCAACCAGCTCAGCCACGGTGGGTGGCGGGCCAGTGTAGGGAGCCTGGGCTCGCTTCTGCCGCAGACCTTTGAAGAAGGCCACCACCTTGATGATGGTGATCCACACGAAGTCAATGATGATCTCCCCAAACTCGATGAGGCACAGCACCGAGCCTCCCATCCAGAAGCCAAACTGGCCACCCAAGTTGGAGAGGAGCCAGACAATCTGTGGAGAGTGGGGAGTGGGGGCCCTAGCTGCCGTGGGAGTGGCACCAATTCTTGCCCCAGCCCAGCTCTAGGGGTCACTGGAGTGGGTTGTGGGTGGGAAGTGGGAGAGGTGACCATCTCAGACCAGAGAAGTAGCCTGGACTGCTTTAGGGACCCACTTCCTATCCTCAGGGCCTGGGGGCGGCCAGGGTTGGAGCTTCCCAGACTCACATTGTTGGCTGCCGATTCCTCAATAGTGCGGTAGTTGAACTCTTGGAAGTAGATATTGAGTTTGACAATTCCCTTCCTGCAGAAGGCAGCAAGAGGAGCTGGGTCTGTGGGACACACCCACCCACCCACCCACCAGGAGGGGCCATCTCCACTGTCATCTTACTGGTAAGATGCAGGAGAAAGCTTAGAGGAGGGGGCCCTGGGAGTAAGGGAGCAAAGCAGCCAAGGGGACTAGGGGTTCTAAAGGAAGAGCACGTCCAGCATGCCCCTCTGTCAGTTACCTGTCCCTCCACCTGTGCCTCTACTACTCACCCTTCCACTCTTCCATCCATCCACCTATGCACCCACCCACCCATCCATCCATCCATCTACTCATCCATCTACCTATCCATCCAGTCATCCACCCACCCATCAACCCATCCATCCACCTATCTACCCACTCATCCATCCACCTACCATCCACCCACCCATCCATCCACCCACTCACCTATCCATCCATCCACCCATCCACCCACTCACCTATCCATCCATCCACCCACTCACCTATCCATCCATCCACCTATCCACCCACCCGTCCACCCATCCATCCACCTGTCTACCCACTCATCCATCCATACACCCATCCATCCATACACCCATCCATCCACCCACCCACCCATCCATCCACCTATCCACCCATCCATCCATCCACCCACCCATCCATTCATCCATTCACCCACCCATCCATTCATCCATTCACCCACCCATGCATCCACACATCCACCCATCCACCCACTCATCCATCCACCCATCCATCCATCCATCCATCCGCCTATCCACCCACCCACCCATCCATCCACCTATCCCTTCATCCATCCATCCATCCATCCATCCATCCACCCACTCATCCACACTCCATCTGCTTATACACTCCCAGTCCTTGGAGTGATGAAGTCCGCACCAGAACTGAATGTGTTCTTCCCATGCCCTCTGGTCCTTCGGGGCCACTAAAGTATCTCTACCCAGCACACATTCTGTACACTTCCTTTTCAATCCCATTTCTACCATTTCCCTAAAGGACATGCTGGCCCAAGAGCCCCAAAGATCAGCTCTGAGCTGGAGGTGTAGCTCAGTGGTAGAGGACTTGCCTAGCATACTCAGAACACTGGATTCCACCGCCAGTACTGAAAAAAAATTCTCAACTCGTCTCCCCAGGCCTAGAGTGGCCCAGTCCTATGCAGTGATTCTGCACAATGCTGAAATCTTGTGTAGTGATAATGGTACCTGGAACAGAGGAGGGTGACCAAGCAGGGGTTCCCCTCACACCCAGGGGTCTTCAGAAAAGCTTTGATGTCTCACATTTCTGGGATTTTTCCCAAGCTATGTCTCCTACCTGGACATCTTTGCCTCTTTTTATTTATTTACTTCTCAAAGTCCCTACACAGACCTCCCTTTTCTCTCAGGCACACTGAAGCTCTCCCTTTCCACTCCTAAAGAGAAGGGGGCCTGTGTAGACCCTCATTCCTATAGTCCCTTTTTACATCTACCTATCTCCAGACTTCATGGTCGTGTGAATCTGTGTCCTTGTGCTTAATACATGTTAGTGTTGGATGGATGGATGGATGGATGGAAGGATGGATGGAAGGAAGGAAGGAAAGAAGGATGGGTGGGTGGATGGAAGGATGGATGGTTGGATGGAAGGAAGGAAGGAAGGGTGGGTGGAAGGATGGATTGATGGAAGGGTGGGTGGATGGATTGATGGAAGGAAGGGTGGGTGGATGGAGGGAGGGATGGAAGGAAGGAAGGGTGGATGGAAGGATGGATGGATGGAAGGAAGGGTGGGTGGGTGGATAGATGGAGGGATGGATGGAAGGAAGGAAGGATGGGTGGGTGGGTGGGAGGAAGAAATGAAGAAAGTAAGGGTGGGTGGATGGAAGGATGGATGGGTGAGTGGGTGGATGGATGGATGGATGGATGAGTAGGTGTGTGGGTGGGTGGGTGGAAGGATGGGTGGGTGGATGAGTGGGTGATTGGATGGATGGATGAATGTGTGACAGAATGGAGGGATAGGTGGTGGCAATGTGGGTACGTGGACAGGTGACAGGCAGAAGGCCATGTTCCTTCTGCAGGACCCTCAATCCGTTGGCTGCCTGTTCTCTCTTGCTCTCAGGGCCTTTTCCTCTAAGCTGCCCCTGGACCTGGCCAGCAGGAGAAGGTGTGATAATCCAACTCCTCCCAGGGCTCTGGCTCCTCCCCTTTTGCTTTCCCAGCCCTGCCCGGACTCCAGGCTCACCTGCTCAAGGTGATATTGTGGCTGTTGTCTCGTTCCTGAGACAGGACGTGGAAAATCCAGTCCTGGAACCCAAGAAAGTGGCTGAAGAAAATGGCACGTACCCACTCCCTCCCAGTCGTGGTCCCTGCTCGTTGTGGGAACACAGAGCCCAGCCCAGCCCCTCCCGAAGCCCTAGAGGACCCCAGGTGCGCTGGGAACAAGAGGAGTGCCCCAGTGGGAGCTGCAGCTGCTGCTGCTGGCAGGGAGGTTTCCACCTCCAGCCCGTGCACGTGCTCTTCCCTCTGCCCAGAACCCTCCCTGCTCTGCCCACAGCACCCCAGCCTCTGGGTCTCCGTTTAAATGCCGCCTTTTCAAAAGGATTTTCCTGACTCCTGAAGTGGCTTCCCTTGTTCCTCTCTCCCATCAGCCTATTTCCTTCATAACCACGACCACACTGTGAAATTATTTCATTTCTCTATGTGTATAAAGGGGCAGTAAAAATGTATAGTGAGTGTTTAAATGAAAAGACATGCTCCAGTAAGAGGCACATCGCCATTAATTTAAAACACTTCCCATCATTTTAACACATCCCACTGTTGTGGGCATTTCCTGAAGCAGTTCTGGAGTCCTCGTTCCTGAATGGCTTTTAAAGGTGTATGAAAAATACAGTGGATTCTGCTGCTGAGTGGGAAGGCGGCCTCCTTAACACGTTACCGCGTGTCCTCACTCACCAGATCTGGCACCGTTTAACCTCTGGTTCCTCCCCAAAGTCAACGGGACCACAAAAGGTAAATGTTTCCAATCAGTTCAGGACGTGAAGGCAGCCCTGACAGCACAGCTAAAGATACCCCCAAAAGAGGACCTTTACAGCTGCTTCAGAAAGTGGCAAGAACAATGGCACACACCTATAATCCAGATACTCTGGGAAGCTGAGGCAGGAAGATTTTAAGTTCAAGCCCAGCCTGGGCAACTTAGTGAGATCCTGCTCAGTGCAAAGGTCTTGAGTTCAATCTCCAGTTCAAAAATGAACAAAGGAATGATAGGATAAATGTGTTTGAAGCATGGGAGAGTATTCTGAGGGGGAGTAACAGCCATGTGCCTCTTACTGTAATAAATTTTTAAAAACTTTTTACACATTCACAGTATTTCTCAATCCCGTCGCATACATTGTCCCTCTCCAATTAGACCTGGAGCTCCGTTAAGTGCTGTGTCTGTCTCGTGCACCGCTGTGTCCCTGACACAGGGCCTGGGGGTATTAGGGGATATTAGGGGAGGAACAGGAAGGGACAGAGGAAGAGAGGGAGGGAGGAGGCTGGGAGGGAGGGGGAGGGGCTGGGGGGGTAAGAGAGGAAGGGAGGGAAACGTCCCTCTCTGAGATCCAAAGACGACCCCGCCTCTCACCTCAGAGGACTCCGAGGGCCAGTCAGCCATGGAGATGGTCATCTTGTACTGGGTGTCACTGAAAGAGAGAGGCGGCCCAGCTACTGTCCTGCCACCACTGGCCCCTCTGTGCCTCGCGCCCGCGGCGGCCACATGCCCACACACCACACTCACTTGCAGGGCCCCTTGCACATGCTGATGCAGGTTTCTCTCTGGGCCATGCTCATCCACAGGTTGAAGTAGCAATAGGCTGGGCAGGAGCGGGGGACACTGTCAGGGTGGATCCGGGCCCTGCCCTCCCCAGCTCTGGCTGGCTCCCCTGGCCCATGGCGCCCAAGGTCTGTGGGGGACAGGTGGGTCTCCACCCACGCTCTCGGCCATGGAGAACATTGACCCCACCCCAACCGGACCTCCAGCCGTCGTGACCCAGACCGGCTGGGAGGTGGTCCTCCCTCTCAGATGCGCCATCCTTTGGGCATCCTCCCACCCCTGCCCAGCGGTGAGGTTCAGGGCCATGGACAGAGGGGTGAGCGGCTGGAGGGGACGAGTCTTCCCTGCTGCCTATGGACCATGTTGGCTTTAAGAGGCAGTAGGACCCTCTCCTGGGGCTGACATCCACTGTCATTTGGCCTCTGAGCCACCACGGCCCCAGGGAGGCTGTGGACTGCGGGGGACGCCCCAGCCTAGGGCCCTGGGCTCTCCTTCGGCCCTGGGGTCCAAGCCTGGCTGGACAGTAACCCCAGCTGGCAGGCGCCCCACTCACCCCAGTCTGGGAAGTCCTGGTTGTTGCAGTATCTCTCCCCCTGGGGAAGTGGATACAGGTAGTGGCCGCAGCCGCAGCTGCGGATCATGCGCTCTTGGAAGCAGGAGTGAAGGCAGGCCTGGGGGTGGCAGAGAGAGACAGACACGGCCGATGGTGTTCCCCTGCCAGCGTCAGGAGAAAGGAGCCCCCAAAAGTCAACACCCAGCCCAAGGGAGCTGGGGCCGCAGAGTAAGAGGCCAAGGCGAGGTGACCAAACTAGCCACAGACTGTGGAGTCAGGGAGTGGCCATCCTTGTGCACCAGGCAGCAGGTCCCTGGACCCTGCAGAGGGACCCTGGACAGACCCCAGCAGCCCAGGTCTCCCCATCCAGAACCGGGGGCCCCGGGTGACATGGGCAGGGGTAGATTTCCCCGAATAGTAGATCTAATGCTTAGAGAGCTCCATTTGCAGGGTGCCAGCTCCCTTCAGAGCTTTCTGCATACAAGGACCCAGGGAGGTGGCAGCCTGAGCTCTTTGCTCCTGGACATCCAGGGGCAGAAGGAGAAGGGTGGGCTTCCTTTGACTGTGAAGGGTGGTGGCAGAGGAAGGGACCAGACTGCTAGAATACAGAATGTCCCTTGTTTGGGGAAGGGAGGGAGGAAGGACAACCCCCCACCCCCGGTGACGGACGTGACGAGTCTCCATTCACCAGCCCCATACACTGGGCTTCTGGGTAACTGCGACCTGGTTTCAGTCCACTCAGGGACCAACCATGCATTCTGGGCACGGTATTACCGTCTGCACCTCAGTTTGCTCATGGTGAGACGAGGCGCTTATCACACCTGCCTCCTGGGGTTAGAGGGCTCAGGGTATCGGGTGCTCGGGAACCAGTGGTTGCTCATGTCTCTTCCCCTGTCCTGTGGCCCCAAGTCCAGACTGCGGGGTTCCCAGCTCCAACCCCTGCCAGCTCCTCTCAGCCTCTGCCCCCCTCCCCCCCAGTAGGCTTCCCAGAGCCTTCTCTTTTCCCCGAGGGTCTGTGGGGCCCCTGTGGGCAGGAGATGGGGGCGGGCTCAGATTCGGTGGTGTGGAAGAGGCAGAATTGGGTCAGAGCAGGAGTGCTGGCTGGGGCAAGTGTCTCACACACTCCCTGGAAAGCAGGCGTCACCCTCAGCCCTATGACTTTGGCTGCGGTGGGCCCAGGCTGCCCCTGGAGGCATGGGCAGTGGCCAGAGCTTCTGGCACGGCCTAGGTCATTGCTACTGCCTCTGAAGAACCAAGAGCTTTAGATTTCCAGGAAGAAAATCCTCAGGGCTGGCGTCTCCTCCACATTTCCCATCTCCCTGTGCCCTGTAGAGGCTTGGCAGGTCCCCAGAGCTCTACATGGCAAGAAGACCCTCAAGACAAGAGGTGGCCAAGCCAACCAGGCAGTGCCGGATGGGCCAGTCGAATGGGTGGGAGGTGGCAAGAGGGTCCGTTTCCTGTGACTGAGGCACAAAAGGAAACAGTGCCAATGCAGGCACCAGGCTGCCTCCGACTGCTTCCATGTCTGTGTCCGCCAGTGCAGCCTGGGCTGAGAGAAACATAGGGCAAGTGCTCCTTTCTGCTGTCTGTGGAATGGTTCATTCTGCCTCTTCTAATGAGGCTGGGACTGGGAGTGGACAGTGCTGGGCTGACCCTGAAGATCAGGGTACAAGGCAAGCCTCCAGCTACAGCAAAGGGGCTGGAGGGCAGAAACAGAGCGGACTTCCCAGGAGACTGATGAGGAGCTCGGGCTGGGGTCTGGAGGTCAGTTTCCTCATTCCTACAGCAGTCATGAGAAGAGCACCTGCATCCTGGCGTGGTTACGAGGACGAAGTGATATAACGCAGGTAAAATACCTGCATGTGCCTGCCCAGCGCCCCGCAAGCCTGCTCTGATTCATGTGTTAACAAACGCTGCCATTCTTAGCATCTTATTTCTTCACCACGGAGCGGGAGGGTTGCACTGGTGATGTAACACATGCAGGCTCCTAGCACAGGCTCCCGCTCCGCTGAGAGCTCCACGATGTTAGCTGCTATCTCTGTTTTCTTCTGGGGAGACTCCAGGCTGAGATCCCATATAATCCTGGGTATCCCCAAAGCCACATTTGTCCAGGTGGGAATGAGAGGGGGCCAGCCCTAGGCCTGGGTGAGAACCTGGGAATTGTACCGGTTCTGCAGGTCTGGGGCCCTGTGGCCACTTAGAGAAATCCAGCAGACCCTCCACAAATGGGAAGGTAGGAAAACAAAACCCATTAAAATGTGTTACACACATGTGCCAAACCCCCATAAGGCATGTAGTCATTATGCAAAGCAAACATATACCAAGGAGTGTTTAAAACCGCCACAGGGCCAGCCTTGTGGGGGCCAGAGCTCCTGGACACCTGAGGTCTGCAGGGGGACCAGGGTCAAGAGGACCACGGCAGGGACCCATACGGCCTTCCCACCTGGATGGAGTAGGTGGTGTTGTAACTGCTGTAGAGGTTTCTGACGGCCACGTCAGAGCCGTTCATGGTGCACAAGCTGTAGGGTTCGCCCATGCGCTGCAGCTTGTCCTGTGTGGAGAGGTTACTCATGGGGAACCCGGCCATCCCTAGAAAGTCCTCTCTGTGCCTTGTTCCTGTCAGGGGCTGGGAACGGGGGCACTGGAGGGGGCTGCTGAGCAAGGTGCCTGAGGGCTCAGCTTGCCCCTGGGTTTGGGAAATTGGATGTAGGTTGGTTTGTACCCAGGCAGAGGCAGAAGGGTGTGTGTGTGTGTGTGTGTGT